>PVKU01006886.1:0-95935 GCA_004027475.1 Anoura caudifer
ACCAAAATTGCATCCCTATGACTTATACATTCTATTACTAACACCACATAATTCTTTCTCAAAACTTTCACTTTTTCATTTATCTTTACAGTTTCCCACAGACCTTCTGTAATGTTCACAAACCTTCTGCAACATTCACAAACCTTCTGCAACATTCACAAACCTTCTAATCTTCCTTTTCCTTGTTCACTTTCCTACAGATTATGAAGTTTCAACCTTCCCTGGAATCCTCAATTTCCTTTTCAGAGCAGATACAGAGCAAAATCTGAAACAATACACAGGTAGAGGCATTCTCCCCAACCGGTTACAGGCAACCTTAAATTAGGTCTTTCAGATACAGGATTCTGCTCAGAAACAATTCTCTACTGAAACTACATTCCTATAATGCCAGAAAAGTGAAGTTGAGGTTTTCTTTTTTCCAGGTTTAAAACTTTCACATCTTTTACACATATTCTTACACATCCAGATTTTTAACTATTATTCACTTTTAATCCTAGTTTCTTTTCCACACTGGGAAGGACTATGCTTAAACTCAGTATGCAGCAGCAAAAAAATCTCTAGCACCACTGGTATCTTCTACTAAAAGTCCCTAAATTTGCAGGCACATCTTGCAGTTTTCCTAAAGCTTAGACCTTGCAAACACCTTATCTCCGTTAAAGACCTTCAGAACCAGAGCCATCTGTGTCCTTGTCCAGCGAGGAGGCTGGTTACTGTGGCTACTATTGCCCTCAAGCAAGAGGGGGCAATCCTGCCACAACATTGTCTAGCTGCTTGGACAGATAGGCTACAGGCTTGTGCCAAGGTCCGACCTCCTGAGTCAGGACCCCTAGGGCTACTTTATCTCATTCATGGGCAAACAGGGAGAACAGCTTGTCAGGGTTGGGCAGGCCGAGGGCTGGAGCTCTGACCAGGAATTCTTTTAGTCTTTCAAAGGCACTCTGCTGCTCTGGTCCCCAGTTGAATGGGGCAATCTCGGCCCCCCTTAAGGCCTGGTACAGTGGTTTAGCCATTTCTGCGTACCCTGGAATCCATATTCAGCTGAATCCAGCTGTCCCTAAAAATTCCTGAAGCTGTTTCCTGCTCATGGGTCTGTTTTGCTGACTGATTACAGCCCTTCTTTCAGTTCCTAATGTCCTTCAACTGCTTGGAGATCCTGCACAGGGCGATATCCAGACCCATCTGGCTCTTAACAGGGGGAGCAGTGTGTTCCACCTCAACTGGCAGGGGACCAATATCGCTATCCTGGCTCCCCTGGGTCTGTGGTACTGCCTGAGACAGCGAGGCTGCACCCCTGGTTTCAAATCTATGATTACTGGAGTGCAGCCAGTGGCAAGTCCTGGTGGATTTCCTTCTGCCCATACGCTCCCCACGTTTCCTCCCCTTATGGCGCAGACAAACAAAGGGTTTCAGGGCTCTCTCACTTGCCCACCTGGCCTCTCCTCTCAAGAGGAACTTAGGTCTGTCTTAACTAAGGCTGTTCAAGTAGAGTCTGAGTTAGCTTCGCAGCCATTATGCTGTATGACAGACCGAGGAACCGCAGGTTAGGGCCCACTCATGCTCCGTAGGCTGACGCCCGTGGAGCCAAAAACACATTCACTCTCTTTCACACACACATTTTCCCTCCCCGAGAAAGGGAAATCTAGTCTGGATATCTGATGCCACTAGGGCCTGAGTTCCCTCCCGAGAGAGAGAAACCTGGTCCGGATGTCTGAGGCCACTGGGGCCTAAAAGGGGTGATCAGCCCCTTTCCTGGTCTTGGGTCCGGTCCCCGGGGGCACTTACCGATTCGGTGCCTTCCGGACAAGCCTCAGTACACTTTCCCCTCCTGCCCGGGTTGAAGGGCAGCTTGAAACCCCAGGTGGAGGCGAGCCGCAGCTTTCCAGGACCCGAAATCACCGGGGCACGTGCTTCCCTCCGGCTGCTGGCTTGCCCCGTCAGTCCCAGCCGCCTTCACTGGAGGCAAACAGCCTGCTCGCGTGAGTCATTTCCCAGTCAGCGAACCAAAATGTTACAGAAAATAATTAGGAAAATAATGACTCTGGCGCGATTTGGGGTAATGGAGTGAGGCTTTATTACATGCGCGGACCCAGAGGAGGCAGTCTCCAAATTCTGGGCCCCAAACCTTGGCTGGGCAGGGCTTTTATTGCTCTCTGGATGCCATATCCTACATGGCAAAAGCAGGAGGTACAGAAGCTGATGCGAAAATAACTCTAGCCTTGAGGTGTCCTTATCAGAAGCTGGGTGTACAGAAGCCAAAGCAGAAATTATGACTACCTAACTGAAACCCGACAGTTTTGTGGTTTCTAAGTAACCTAAACAAAACTCTTTCCCAGTTCCCGGTCCCTCTTCTGGGTCACTTTGTCCTAGTTGACTTTTCTTCTACAGACAGAGTGACCCTCAGTTAACCAGCTGATAGGAAGGACCCACCAAAGAGAGACCCAACAACAATCAAAACCCAAAAACAAACACAGAGCCAACTTAAACAACAGCCCAAGACCAGTGAGCTCAGGAGATCAAGGAGCTGGCACCACTGAATCTCACAGGTGTTCTACCACACAAGTTCACACCATAAACCCAGGGAGCCAGAACAGATAAATTTAAGAAGCTGAGGGTAATAAGAAGAGTCTCACAAACAATGGAAGACAAAGAAACAATCCCCAAATGAAAGGAAAGGAGGAAGCCCCAGAAAGAATGCTAAATGAAATACAGGCAACTCAACTATCAAATGTTGAGTTCAAAGCAATGGTTTTCAGAATGAATAAATGAATGAATTAACAAATTCATTTAAATTCCTGGAAATAGACTTCCAGGAAGTCCAGGAATCTTGGAGATTCCCAAAGAAGTTGGACCCAAGGAAGCACACACCAAGGCACATCATCATTAAGTTACCCAAGATTAAAGATAAGGAGAGAATTTTAAAAGCAGCAAGAGGAAAGGAGACAGTTACCTATAAAGGAGTGCCCATAAGACTAGCAGTTGATTTCTCAAAAGAAACCTTACAGGCAAAAAGGGGCTGGAAACAAGTATTTGAAGTCATGAAAGGCAAGGACCCACATCCAAGATTACTCTATGCAGCAAAGCTATCATGTAGAATGGAAGGGCAGATAAAGTGTTTCCTGGATAAGGCCAAGTTAAAGGAGTTCATCATCACCAAGCCCTTATTGTATGAAATGTTAAAGGGACTTATATAAGAAAGTGAAGATCAAAAACTATGAACAGTAAGATGACAACAAACTCACAGCTATCAACAACTGAACCTAAAAAAAGAAAAAGAAAAGCAACAAAAACAAAAACTAAGCAAACAACTAGAACAGGAATAGAATCAGAGAAATGGACATCACATGGAGGGCTTTCAGTGGGGAGGGGAAGGGGAGGAATGGGGGAAAGGCACATGGAGTAAGAAGCATAATTGGTAGGCATAAATAGATGGGAGAGGTTAAGCATGGTATAGGAAACAGAATTCAAAGAACATGTATGTACAACCCATGGACATGAACTAAGGTGGGGAATGCTGGAGGGTTGGGGGGTGCAGGGCAGAGAGGGGATAAAGGGGGGAAATTTGGGAAAACTGTAATAGCATAATCAATAAAATATACTTAAAAAAATAAAAAGTTTAGACATTGGTGAGGCCCTAAAAATGGTCTGCAATAGTCAGTTTTTGCTATGTAACAAAAAGCCCCAAGATTTCAATGGCTTACAACAACCATTTATTTTCATGCTCATGGTATTGGAAGGTGGCTGTGGTTTGGCTAATCCAAGTTAGGCTCAATGGGAGTTGGGAGGGCTCTAGGCTTCTGGTTTTGTTCAGTTCTGGTTCAGGGTCTTTATTCAGGGACCCTAGATGAAGGGGCAGTGGCTATCTGGAACTTGCCTTTCTCTTGTCATAGGCCAAGTCAAATTATAAAAGCACATTTAAAGCATCTGCTTGCATCATGTCCTGTGACATTCTATTGGTCCAAGCAAGTCACATAGCAAAGGGCATGGATGTGTACTTAAATAATGAGAGAGCAAAAAATTGGGAATAAACAGTCCAAACCACTACAGGGCCACTGTCCCCTGCCCAACACCCAAACAGTAATACTCCCAGATTGATCTGGGAAGTCCATGAGCAAAGTTTCCCATGAGCCAAGAATGTCAGTGGAGTATAACAGAAGGGTCCAAAAAGCCCGAACACCAAGAGCAGGATGAGGTGAGCCAGGAAGAGCAGGATGAAATAGTTGAGGGGTTTTACCAGCTGCCTACCTCCATACCATTTTATAATATGAAGTAACTTAATGTTTTTTTCTTTATTTTTTTTTCAATTATAGTTTACAGTCAATACTTTTTAAAGAGTTTATTTATTTATTTTTAGAGAAAGGGAGGAAGAGAAAGATCAATGTGTGGTTGCCTCTCATGCACCCTCAGCTGGGGACCTGGCCTGCAACCCAGGCATGTACCTTAACCGGGAATCAAACCGGCAACCCTTTGGTTCACAGACCAGTGCTCAATCCACTGAGCCACACCAGCCAGGGTTAATATCTTTATTTTTAGCTGAGTTTTCTGTTGTTAACAGCTTAATGCATTTTAACTGCTATAAAATTTTTTATTATCCCTATTTTCTATGACATCCAGAGAAGTGAGTGCTGGAACCTAGATTTGAACCCAGGCTTTGTCTTCAGAGCACATGCTTTTACCTACTATTATATCCTGTCCTCCAAATCTTTTTTAAAAAAAATATATTTTATTGATTATGCTATTACAGTTGTCCCATTTCCTCCCTTTATTCCCCTCCGCCCTGCACACTCCCTCCCACCCACATTCCCCACCTTTAGTTCATGTCCATGTGTCATACCTATAAGTTCTTTGGCATTTCCTATGCTATTCTTACCCTCCCCCTGTCTATTTTCTACCTACCATTTATACTACTTCTTCTCTGTACCTTTTCTCCCTCTCTCCCCCTCCCACTCTCCTGTTGCTAACCCTCCATGTGATCTCCATTTCTGTGGTTCTGTTCCTCTTCTAATTGTTTGCTTAGTTTGCTTAGTTTGCTTTTGCTTTTGTTTTAGGTGTGGTTGTTAATAACTGAGAGTTTGCTGTCTTTTTACTGTTCATATTTTTTATCTTCTTTTTCTTAGATAAGTCCCTTTAACATTTCATATAATAAGGTCTTGGTGATGATGAATTCCTTTAACTTGACCTTATCTGGGAAACACTTTATCTGCTCTTCCATTCTAAATGAAAACTTTGCTGGATATAACAATCTTGGATATAGGTCCTTGCCTTTCATGACTTGGAATACTTCTTTCCAGCCCCTTCTGGCCTGCAAAGTCTCTTTTGAGGAATCAGCTGACAGTCTGATGGGAACTCCTTTGTAGGTTACTATCTCCTTATCTCTTGCTGCTTCTAGGATTCTCCCCTGCATTTTAATCTTGGCTAATGTAATTATGATGTGCCTTGGTGTGTTCCTCCTCTTTGGGTCCAACTTCTTGGGGACTCTCTGAGCCTCCTGGGCTTCCTGGAAGTCTATTTCCTTTGCCAGATTGGGGAAGTTCTCCTTTATTGTTTGTTCAAATAAGTTTTCAATTTGTTGCTCTTCCTCTTCTCCTTCTGGCACCCCTAGGATTCGGGTGTTGGAATGTTTAAAGATGTCCTGGAGGTTCCTAAGCCTCTCCTCATTTTTTTGAATTCTTGTTTCTTCATTCTTTTCTGTTTGGTTGTTTCTTTCTTCCTTCTGGTCCACACCATTGATTAGAGTCCCGGTTTCCTTCCCATCACTGTTGGTTCCTTGTACATTTTCTTTTATTTCACTTAGCATTGTCTTCATTTTTTCATCTAATTTGCAACCAAATTCAACCAATTCTGCGAACGTCCTGATTACCAATATTTTGAACTGTGCATCTGATAGGTTGGCTATCTCTTTGTTGCTTAGTTGTACTTTTTCTGGAGCTTTGATCTGCTCTTTCATTTGGGCTTTTTTTCTTTTTCTTTTTCTTTTCTTTCTTTCTCTCTTTTTTTTTTTTGTCTCTTTGCACCTGCTACATATAAGGGGTGGAGACTTAGGTGTTCACCAGGGCAGGGCAACCCAGGTCACTGTGTTGTGATGCTGTATATGGGCAACGGGTCAAGAAAGAACTATGGCGCTTGCTCCTCTCTCTGCTGGTTTTTAGTCACTTCCCCTGTTACCTGCAAGCAGAGTGGGCCTTTCTGGTGCTGATTCCCAGGTGGGTGGGTTTTTGTACGTTAGGACCCTGTGGGTCTCTCCAACAAACTCTCCTGTGAGGCTGGGAGTTTCTCCCACTGCCACCACAACCCTTACAGGTGTTTTCAGTCTGTGGTTCAGGCTTTATTTCCCCATGCTGGGACCCCGGGTTGTGAGGTCTGTCTCACACCCCAGGTGTTGCTCCTGGTTTATTTGTACTCCAATTTGGGACTGCCAGCACCACCAGCTGCTGCCTTGCTGGCCAGCTGCTGCCTTGCCGGCCCCAGTCCTCCACTCTCACTTTGCCGCAAGTCCTCTCTAACTTACTGCCTGTCTCCGCCCCTCCAATCAGTCTGGACTGTCTTCTTTAACTCCTTGGTTGTTGGACTTCCATACATTTCAATTTTCTGTCAGTTCTGGTTGTTTTTTGCTTTTGAATTGTTGTCCTTCTTTTGGCTGTGTGAGAAGGCACAGTGTATTTACCTATACCTCCATCTTGGCCAGAAGTTGTCCTCTAAATCTTGTGTGAGGCTGAAGCCTCTTATGTACATATCAGTTGATTTAAAGGATAATGCATTTAAAGGCCCCATGGTGAAAAAGTGGAAGATCTGGGCATGGCTGGAAAAAAATACAGGCATACCTCATTTTATTTTCTTTGCTTTATTGAATTCACAGGTACTGCTTTTTCTTTCTTTCTCTTTTAACAAATTGAAAGTTTGTGGCAACCCTGTGTCAAGCAACTCTGTTGGCACAATTTTTCCGATAGTATTTGCCCACTTCATGTTTCTGTGTCACATTTTGGTAATTCTAAAAATACAAGGTCTAGCAGAAGTAACTCCTGCTTGAGTGTGGTTGGTAGGGTAATAATATGGGTATAATAATTTATAGTTTTAATTCGAACATTTCACCTAAAATGTCATATGGTGTGCTTGAGTGTGATATTGTTATGTTACAGAATTCCATACTTATGATTTTGTAATAAAAGATTTTGTAATAAAAAGGGGCATTATTTGTGCTGGACCATGTAGTTTAAACTTTTTCATTATTATTATATTTGTTATGGTGATCTATGATCAGTCATCTTTGCCATCACTGTTGTAATTATTTGGGGGCATCTCAAATCATGTTCATAAAAAACTTGTAAACTTAACCAATAAATGTGTGTGTTCTGAGTGCTCCACCTTTCAGCCATTCCCCCACATCTTTTCCTCTTCCCTGGCCTCCCTATTTCATGAGACAGAGCACTAGTGAAATTAATAACCGTATAATAGCCTCTAAGCGTTCATGAAGAAAGAATTGCACATCTCTCACTTTAAATCAACAGCTAGAAATGATTAAACTAAGTGAGAAAGACATGTTGAAAGTCAAGACAGTCCAAAAGCTAGAACTCTTGCACCAAACGGCCAATTTATGAATCCAGAGGAAAAATTCTTGAAGGAAATTAAAAACACTACTCCAGAGAACACACGAATGATAGGAAAATGAAAACAGGCATAATGCCAATATGGAGAAAGTTTCAGTGGTCTGGATAGAATATCAAACCAGCCACAACATTCCCTTAAACAAAAGCCTAAACCAGAACAAGACCCTAACTCCCTTCAATTCTATGAAGTCTGAAAGAAGTGAGAAAGCTACAGAAGAAAAGTAGGAAGCTAGCAGAGGTCAGTTCATGAGGTTGCAGGAGAGAAACCATATCCATAACATAAAAGTGCAAGGTGGAGCACCTCATGTAGCAGGTGCAGCAAGTTATCCAGAAGACAATTAATGAAGGTGGCTACACTAAACAACCGATTTTCAATGTAGACAAAACAGCCTTATATTGGAAGCAGATGAAATCTGCAAATTTCATAGCTAGAGAGAATTCCATGCCTGGCTTCAAATCTTCAAAGGCCAGGCTGACTCTCTTACTAGGAACTAATGCAGCTGATGTCATTAAATTGAAGCCAATGCTAATTTACCATTTTTTAAATCCTAGGTCCCTTAAGAATTGTGCTAAATCTCTTCCATCTGTGTTGTATAAATAGCACAACAAAGCCTGGATGACAGCACATTTTTACAATATGGTTTACTAAAACTCTTATTTATTTTTAAAAAGATTTTATTTATTTATTTTTAGAGAGAGGGGAAGGGAAGAAGAAAGATAGGGAGAGAAACATTGATCAGTTGCCTCTTGTACATGTCCCGACTAGGGAGACTGGACATGCAAACCAGGCATGTGCCCTGACCAGGAATTGAACCAGCATCCTTTTGCTTTACAGAACAATACACAACCAATTGAGCCATGCAAGTCAAGGCAGTTTACTGAATATTTTAAGACCACCTTTGAAACCTACTAGTCAGAAAAAAAGATTCCTTTCAAAATATTACTGCCTATTGACGATGCACCTGGCCACCCAAGAGCTCTGATTGAGATGTGCAATGAGATTAATACTGTTGTTCTCATGCCTGCTAACACAAAAACTATAACCACACAAGAACTTTATTTCCATAATATGACTTCATATTTAATTTAAGCTAGCTTTGTCAAGTCATATAGCACCATGACATACTCCATGTCTACTTCCATAATCATTAAGCACTTAGGACATCAGCATCAAACCATCTTAAGAAAAAACCTCAGGTCTGTTGATCAAGGGAACAGAGTTTCAGTCATACTAAAGACAACATCTTGATCATCTTGACATTGATTGTGTTTAAGCTGCAGGGTCATGAAAGCAGAATGATTTCTGCTTTCACCCTCATGAAACTAGACAGAAGGAAGCCATGGCTGATATCAGGCTGACCTGATACAATGACCAACTACTTTCTACCCTGCCCAAAGCTAATCAGTAGGACCCACAACCCCAACTCCATTAGTCACAATGACTAGTGATTTTTCCCATATATATTCTATCCCCTAGGAGCCATCAGGGTGCCAGGTCTTAGAGAGCTTGCTCATTTGTGTTTCAGGGCTTGACAACATTTCCTAAAATAAATCTTTACTTTCTTTGCTGCAAACTCCTATTGGGCTTTGATGCACACAGGCAAACATTTGCTAACACATTTATTCTGCAGCTCATGGGTCAAGGAGTAATTTCAACTGTCAAGCCTTATTATTTAAGAAATACACCTCATAAGGTTATAGCTATCATAGAGAGTGATTCCACTGATGGATCTGGGCAAAGATTTAAAATCTTCTGAAAAAGATTTGCCATTGCTGATGCCATTAAGAACATTGTGATCCATGAAGAGGTCAAAATGTCAACATTAGCAGGAGTTTGGAAAAAGTTGATTCAACCCTTGTGGATGACTTTGAGGGATTCAAGACTTCAGTGGAGGAAGTAGAATAGCTGTGTTGGAAACAGCAAGAGAACTAGAATTAGAAGTGACACTTGAAGATGTGACTGAATTGATACAATCTCATGATAAAACTTTAATGGATGAGAAGTTGCTTCCAATGGATGAGCAAAGAAAGTGGTTTCTTGACATAGACTCTATTTCTGGTGAAGATGTTGAAATGACAACAAAGGATTTATTTATTTTTAGTTCATTTTTTCATTGTTGTTCAAGTACAGTTTTCTGCCTTTCCCCCCACCCCAGTCCAACACCTCAGCTCTCCCCACCTCCCTCCCCTGTTTCCACCCACACCCCTAGTTTTTGTCCATGTGTCCTTTATAATTGTTCCTGAAAACCCTTCCCCTTTTTCCCTGAAATTCCCTCCACTCTCCCCTCTGGTCACTGTCAGCCTGTTCTCAATTTCAGTGTCTTTGGTTATATTTTGCTTGCTTGCTTGTTTTGTTGATTAGGTTCCTGTTAAAGGTGAGATCATATGGTATTTATCTTTCACCACCTGGCTTATTTCGCTTAGCATAATGCTTTCCAGTTCCATCCATGCTGTCATAAAGGCAAGGAGCTCCTTCTTTCTTTCTGCTGCATAGAATTCCATTGTGTAAATGTGCCATAGTTTCTTGATCCATTCATTTACTGATGGGCACTTGGGTTGCTTCCAACACTTGGCTATTGTAAATTGTGCTGCTATGAACATTGGGTTGCAGAGGTTCTTTTGGATTGGTGATTTAGGGTTCTTAGGATATAATCCTAGCAGTGGAATTGCTGGGTCAAAAGACAGTTTCACTTTTAGTTTTCTGAGGAAATTCCATACTGTTTTCCATAATGGTTGCACCAGTCTGCAATCCCACCAACAGTGCACTAGGGTTCCCTTTCTGCACAACCTCTCCAACACTTGTTGTTTGTTGCTTTGTTTATGATGGTCATTCTGACTGGTGTGAGGTGGTATCTCATTGTGGTTTTAATTTGCATCTCTCTGATAGCTAGCAATACTGAGCATCTTTTCATAATGACAACAAAGGATTTAGAATGTTACATAAGCTTTGTTGATAAAGCATAGTTTGAAAGGATTGGCTCCAATTTTGAAAGTTCTATTATGGGTAGAATACTATCAAATAGCATCACCTACCACAGAGAATCATTTGTGAAAGGAAGAGCCAACCAATGTGGCAAATTTCATTGTTGCCTTATTTTAAAAATTGCCAGTCACCCACCATGTTGTTCAGTCATTAAGGCAAGATCCTGCACCAACAAAAAGTTATGACTTGAAGGCTCAGATGACTGTGAGCATCTTTAGCAACTAATTATTTCTAAATTAAAATACATTATTTTTTTAAGATTTTATTTATTTGTTTTGGAGAGAGGGGAAGGGAACGAGAAACAGAGGGAGAAAAACATCAATGCATGGTTGCCTCTCATGTGCCCCATCCTGGGGACCTGGCCGGCAATCCAGGCATGTGCCCTGACTGGGAATTGAACCAATGACTCTTAGGTTCCCAGGCTGGTGCTCAACCACTGAGCCATACCAGCCAGGGCTGTACATTGTTTTCTAAGGCATAATATATTGCACATTTAATAGGCTGCAGTGTATTATAAACATAACCTGCATATGCCCTGGGGGTGTGGAACATTCATATGCTTTATTGTGATATTCCCTTTATTGTGGTGGTCTGGAATGGAACTTGCAATATATCTGAAGTATACCTGTACCAACAGGACCTTGGTCTGGCCCTGCAGCCATCCAACTTAGAGAAGAGTCAGAACCTCAAATGTAGGGCTAGTCCTGGAGTCCCATGAGCTTTATGCAGGGGCAGATGTCATGTTATGTGCTGGTCTCAGCCTAACAATAACCAATGTTGTGGATGGACTGGCCCTTGTGGTTCTAATTACAATTACAGGATGCCCTTCAACAATAACTATCAAGTAAAGTTTATTACTTACAGAACCTGAAAATTGCATAGTACTCCTAGGGCCACACAGGGACATCACAGGTAGAGAGGGAGAGAGTATGTGCATGTGTTTGGGGTTCTGTTTTATGGGGTGGGAGCCTAGAGTTTCTGAGGCTCACTCTTCATTGGTGAATTTAAAACATGAGTGAGAATTTAAAGAGCAGGAAGAGAAAAAAACAAGTGGCCCAAATGGTCATTTATCAAAATCAACCAAAATCTTATCAAAGGTTCAGAAATAACAGAATTAAAACTAATGGATCACTTAAGTACACATCAAAAAGACAGTTAGCAAACAGGGAGTACTCAAATCAAAATATGGAATTATGGTTAAGGGTGTATTGTTACAAAGCAGCTTAAATAGTGAGGAGGCAATGACTTTATTCTTCACAGTGATTGGTTCTAATGTTAGAATTTTCTTCAATGACAGGAAATTGGTCAGTAGTTACCTTATATCAACCTTGGGAAACTGTGTAAGTTTTACTTACAATTTTCAGAGGCATAGTCAAGAAATGACCCCAATGATCCCTGGCTGGTGTGGCTGAGTGGATTGAGTGCTGGCTTGTGAACCAAAGGGTTGCTGGTTCAATTCCCAGTCAGGGCACATACCTAGCTTATGGACCAGGTCCCCAGTAGGGGGTGCCTGAAAGGCAATCACACATTGATGTTTTTTTCCCCTCTGTTTCTCCCTCCCTTCCCCTCTCTAAAAAGAAATAAAATCTTTTTTTTTTAAAAGAAAAGAATTACCCAGATCAAGTTAGTCTTACAAAATAAGCTGTATTAATCTTTGTTTATATGACTCAACTGGTTTTGTCTGCTCCATAAATTTTCAAGTTTAGTCTCTGTTTTGATTTTAGTGATCTCTAAAACAAATGAGTCTGGGAGGAGAAAGTGGCCTGACTCTTCATCTAGTCATGTGTTTATTCAAGCACATAATATGACCTTTCTCCCTGCATAAAGCTCCTGCATAGAGTCATCTGTGAACTGAATGCCCCTGCAATCAGAGCATAAGTCAGGGACTTCCATTAGAAAGAAAGAAAAATGTCAAGGTTTATATTACATGTTATGTGACAGTGACCCCACTCAACAATTTAGTCCAACTGCAGGTTTAAACCAAACCTTCCCAAGCACCTCCTCCCACCTCCCCCTTATTTTCCTTTGAAACAATGGGAAGGAAATTAAGCAAATAGCAGTCCTCAGCCATCAGTCTTCAGATCTACCCAGTAGATCAAGATTTCTGGGTCACATAGAAATGCTCTCTTGGTAAGTACCAAGGAAGACCCAACCATGGTTTCCTAGACAGGAGGTGTTAAGTCAGGGTGTACTGAATAAATGAACAGACCACTGTCTGGGGTCAGGGCCTGATGATTTTCACTGTAAGGCTAAAGTTGTCTCTGCCACTGTATTGTTATTGAAGTTCAAGGGACGAATTGATGCTAGTCAAAGTCATAAGATAGAGATGAGCTAAGATACTCAGGATATCATATCTCTCTAGTGGGTGAATTTCTTGTACCTATGTCCAGGAACTTCCTGGTACTGAGGTACAGATGCAGAATAAACATCATAGTCACTGAGCCTAAGTCAGAGGGGTGAGGACATAGTGAGGGAGGTTTCCTTAGGGGCCCCCAGAAGCCACTGAGACATCTCTGCCTTGAGAGGATTTGGGAATTTTGAAAGTGTTATCTAATTTATCAGATTTGGATACAATTTAGTCACACAGTGGAAGAAAACACCCCAACATATTTTGGTGACTCTGCCTGCAGTAGAAAGAGAAATCTAGCAATGTCCAAGCCTCAGTCTCTGTCTATGAGAGAATCTCTAGGATCTTCTCCATGATCCTGTGTAACACTTGGCTTTCAGGTGGCATGATGACCATCCCAGAATCTCTACATGTCCCTTGCCATCTCTGGTAGGACCCCTAGAGTTCTGGCATTCCTCCAGTGTTGACACATCTTTGTGCCATCACTGTTTTTTTATAAAGATTTTATTTATTTATTTTTAGAAAGAGGGGAATGGAGGGAGAGAGGGAGACAAATATCAATGTATGGTTGCCTCACGCGCCCCCTACTGGGGACCTGGCAGGCAACCCAGGCATGTGCTCTAGATTGGGAATCAAACTGGATACTCTGGTTTGCAGGCTGGTGCTCAATCCACTGAGCCACACCAGCCAGGGCCCATCACTGTTTTTTTATATCAGGTTTCTGCACAGAGGGACCAGGATGGTGTATACACCTCCTTCCACAGGTCTCCACAGGCCTACACTGGCTGGAACTGCCGGCTTTCTTGGTCCTTATCTTCTTCTAGTTCTGAAGCAGAAGGCATTCAAAAGAAGCTCAAATTTACCCATATCCAGGGATAGATTGATTAATGTTTCATTTTGAGGCTGTTTCATTCACTCACTTACTTAAACAGTCAACAAATATTTATTGATGGCCAACTTCATGCCATTAATGTGCTAAGCACTAGAGTAGTGACGAACGAACATTTGGTGAGACATTACAATGAAATGTGGAGTGAGTTAGGAGAGAGGAAATAAAATGTGTTGTGAAAGGTGTTGAGCAGGGACACCTAATCTAGTGTGAGACAACAAAGAGCTTTCCTAAGGATGTGAAGTTCACAACTAGTAGAAATTAGTCCAGTGGAAAAGTTGGATGCTAAGAAGCTCACTGTTTTATACAAATTGTTTCTGGCGGTAGAAAAACACTTCATGAGATTAATATTACTTGGAAACAGAGCCATAACCAACATTAAGAAACAACATATACTTTTCTAGAGAAGAGGAAAAAAGAGAGTATACTTTCAAACAATTTAAAATATTTTTTTTCAGTTATTTTTTTATTTTATTTTTCAATTACAGTTGGCATTCAACATTATTTCAAGTGTACAGCATGGTGGTTAGACAATCATATACATTAAAAAGTGATCCCCCAATTTAAAAGATTTTATATAACCTTTATAACATTAAACAAGATAGCAAGATAGCACAAGAAAGAAAAAACTATAGGCTAGTCTCATTGACAAACATAGCTAGCAAAATCCTAAAGAAAATGTGTGCAAGTCAAATCCAGCAGCATGTGTGTGCACATATGCGTGTGAGTGTAATGCTCACCTGACAATGAAAGAGGGAATAAACATAAATAAGTGTTTGATTGTCTACATAGAAAACCCAGCATATCATCAGAATTGATAGAAAAGCTTACGTATATTATTGGGTATGAGATTAGTAAGCAAAATAATTATTTTCCTTTATATCAGCAGCAGATAGTAAGAAAATATAATTTTATAAAAGCTCTTTATAATACAATAAGGAATTAAGATAACTAGGAATAAATCAAATAAAAATTTTCAAGAAATTTCTGAGAAAATTGTAGCATTTTATTGAAAGGTGATAAAGAAGACCTAAATAAACAGAGAGACATACCATGTTTATGAATAAGAAGACTAAAATTACGGTGCTGTCAACTTCCCGTAAGTGAATCTACAAATGTAATGCAATTCTAATGAAAATCCTCAGTAATGTTATTTCTGGATTCCACAGACTATTTTTTTCAATTTATATGGATGAACACAAGGCCAAGAATAACCAAGATAACTTTGAAGGTTTGCCTTACTATATATCAAGAATTAGCCCCAGCTGGTGTGGCTCAGTGAATTGAGTGCTGGCCTGTGAACCAAAGGGTTGCTGGTTCAATTCCCAGTCAGGGCACATGCTTGGGTTGTGGGCCAGGTCCCCAGTAAGGTGCATGAAAGGCAACCAACTACACATTGTGTTTCTCGTCCTCTCTTTCTGCCTCCTTTCCCCTCTCTAAAAACAAATAAATAAAATCTTTAAAAAATAATTATGGTAACTCTTTAGTAATTAGGATAGTCTGGTATTGATACAGGAATAAAGTAATAGCCCAGTAGAGCACCAGAGACCTTACCAAAAAAAAAAAAATCATGCATGTCTATGAACACCCAATGTCAGACATAGGTGGGCTGTTCTCCTGCTTTGGATAGGATTGAGTATTCAGTAAATTGTGGGAAGCAATTGGTTATTCATTTGAAAAAAATTTTATTTTATATGAAAATGGATTTCTATCTCATTCTGTACAGAAAAAGGAGGTGCGGCTTGACTAAACACCAAAATGTGAAAACCAAAAATGTTTAACTTTTAGAAAATATAGGACTTAGGTTACTGGGGTAAGATAGAATTTCTGAAACAAGATACTTGAAAAACATGAGTCCTCGGGGAAAAGACTGACAAATTTGTGTTAAAATTAGTAACTTCTAGACCTAGCTGGGGTTGCGCAGTGGGTTGAGCAATGGACAGTGAACTAAAATGGTTGCTGATTCAATTCCCATTCAGAGCACGTGCCTGGGTTGTGGGCCAGGTACCCAGCTGGGGGCGTGCAAGAGGCAACAGATTGATGTTTCTAGTGCACATTGACGTTACCTCTGAGAAGGTGTAACAGAGTAGCCTGACCATAGGATTATGAGGGAGACTTTTAATTGGTTATCTTTTTTAAATGTGAAATTCACTAACAGACAGTTAACCAACTCAAAGTGTTCAGTTCAGGGATATTTAGTGTATTTATTGGATTGGCCAAAAAGTTCCCTTGGTTTTTTTCCATAAGATGACTCTAGTAGTACTTAGTTGTCTTTAACTTCATTCAAAACAAGTTTGAGAAGTTTCGAAGTTTCATGATAGAGATTTCTTGCTGGATAACGCTCCGCAGTTGGGTAGACCAGCTGATAGAGATCAAATTGAGACATTAATTGAGAATAATCAACATTATACTATGCAGAAGATAGCCAACATACTCAAAATATCCAAATCAATAAAGTTATTGGTAAAATGAAAAATGTCTTTTATTTTATGAAAAAGCTAAAAGAACTTTTTGGCCACCCCAATACAACACTGTACAACCACTACCTCTCTCTAGTTTCAAAGTTTTGCCATCACCACATAAAAACACTTCATGGTTATTCATTAAATAATCACTCTACATTTCCCTGAACCACCCTCTGGTGACCTCTACTCTGCTCTCTATCCCTATGTACTTGCTCATTCAGTATAAATCATATAAAAAGAAACACATAATGTGTGACTTTTTTGTGTCTGGCTTCTTATACTTAGAATAATGTTTTCTGCAACGACCAGCACAGCTCAGTTGGTTGAGAGTCAACCAAGCAAAGCAAAAGGTGATCATCAGTTTGATTCCTGGCCAGGGCTCATGCCTGGGCTGTGGGTTCAGTTCCCCTACAGGGCACATGCAAGAGATGCCCAATCCATGTTTCTCTGTTACATTGATGCTTTTCTCCTTTCCTTTCTCCCTCCTTTCCCCCTTTCTAAAAGTAAATAAATAAAATCTTTTTTTAAAGAGATAGCTTTAAAAAAAGAATAATATTTTCGAGGTTCATCAAAATTGTAGCATGTAACAGTACTATGTTCCTTTTTTGGCTGAATAATATTCCATCCTGAGTATATATCACAATTTGTTTATCCATTTGTCCGCTGATGGACTTTGGGCTGTTGCCACCTTTCTGCTGTTATAAATAGCACTGCTATAAATATTCTTATACAAGTTTCTGTGTGGACATATGTTTTCATTTCTCTTGGGTATATGGCTAGGAGTAGAATATTGGGATCACAGCAAAGATAATGCTGGACACTAGTTATGTGGTAACGACAGATTTTAGTCAATAATATACTACTGCAATAAGGAAGAGTCCAGCATGAATAAAACTCCACTTTGATTAGTATAGAGGTAACTGGACATTTTAAAAGGAGAACGAAGAAATAAAGAGGGGGTGAATAGGAGCACAGTAGAGTGAGGGAAGTAAAAAATTACAAAAAGTGGGAAAGGCGTAAAGTGTTGGTGAGCCTATGGGGCAATAGAGACCCTCTTATATTGGGTGGGAAGATAAACTGGAAAACCATTGTGGAGACCACTTTGCAATGTCCAGTACAGCTGATAATACAATTCCACTTGTAAGTTTATTCCTAAACTCTCCCACATTTGCACAAGAAGGCATACAGAAGTATGTTCATTGAAGCATTGCTTTATAATGTGATAAATTGAAAATAACTTTAATATCCATAAACAAAAAGCTGGATATATTATTTGTGGTCTATTTATATGATTGAAAATTACAGAACTGCACTGTCCAATATGGTAGCTATATGTTACATCTGGCTTTTTAAACTTAGGTTAAATTAATTTAAATTAATTCAGTGTTTTAAAATTTAAATTTATTTCCTCAGCTATATTAGCTGCATTTCAAGTGCTCAGCAGCCACATGTGGCTAGTGGCCACCACAATGGACAGTGTAGATATAGAACATTTCCATTATTGCAGAAAGTTTTATGGACAGCCTTGTTACAGACAAATAATGAGCTGGGTCTACATGTTTCAAACTACATAATCTCAAAAGTATAAGGTTGATAGGAAAAAGCAAGCAAGTTGCTAAAGGGCACCTAGGGTGCCCGCCCATTCAAATGGTTTGGAAGAAATGGGTGACAGTTGTCTTCAGGGGAGGCAAGTGTGTGATGAGGGTGAAGTGGTGGGTGAACTTTCTAAACATATCTTTTGTATCTTTTAAATTTCAAACCATTCAATTGTATCCTCTATTTAAGTATATTAAAAGAATTCTCCTGGCCCCAACCAATTAAAAAAAAAAAAAAAAAAAAGCCCAGTGTATGTACAGCCTGTTTGGATTTTGGCAAACCATATTTATTAGTTCTTTATTGGAACCTCCCACTAGGTTATCTAAAAAAAGTAACCTTGTGTTTCTTTTCTGTGATATATTACAATTTACACAGAATGAGAAATTTGAATATTTGCACTGAAGCTTCTACACAAAGATTTTGCTCAATTCTCTGTGTTAACGGCTTGTAACAGTGAAAGCCTTTTGATGTGGCAAAAAAAAAAAAAAGGTCTTCAAATTACTTGTAAAGGAAAGGGGCAACAGACAAATGTAATGTGAGCATTAAACCAAACTGCAACATGTTAGCTAATAAGCAAATCTGGTTTGAACACATTAAAAATGCTATATATTTTCACAGATACATAAAATTATGGTAATAGTACAAAACCATTCTTGGGAATGATAATCACATTCAGGCTAGAGGTTACCTCTGGGAGTGGGTGAGAGTACTAGGAAGAGCTATGCAGGGACATCAGCAAAGCCTGTAATGTTTTACTGATTTTAAAAGATAGAATAAATTATTAGTGTCAGATAAGGGGTCGGTCATTCTGTGAGGTTCACTGTGGCTATACTTTGTAGTTTTCTACTTAACTATTCCATCATTTGAAAGACAGAAAAAGAAGGAAGAAAATTGTTTTAACCTTTAAATGTGAAGGCCTGGATATGAGAAAGCATGTAGCACTTTTGAGATAATAATAACTTCCATAGCCAGGTTTCAGTGTGAGGGTGGATTTGGCCAGGTGGGCATGGACCAGCACATTGGACTATTTAAGCTGCATTGAAAGAAAAAAATATGTAAGTCCTACTTTTTAAAAAAATTATATTTTATTGATCATGCTACTACAGTTGCCCTGATTTTTCCCCTTTTGCACCCCTCCACCCAGTGCCCCCTACTCCCTCAGGCAATTCCTCTACCATTGTTTGTGTCCCTGGGCTACTCCATTTCCCACGCTGTGCTTTACATCCCCATGGCGATTCTGTAACTACCTATTTGTACTTAATCCCCTCTCCTCTTCACTCATTCTCCTCCCCCCTCCCATCTGGCAACCATCTGGTAACAAACTTCTTTTCTCTTGCTGCTGTTTTTTAAGAGTCTCTCTTTATCTTTAACCTTTGGCCTTTTAATTATGATGTGTCTTGGAGTGGGCCTCTTTGCATCCATCATAACTGGGACTTTGTGTGCTTCCTGGACTTGCAGGTCTATTTCCTTCACCAAATTAGGGAAGTTTTCTTTCACTATTTTTTTCAGATAGATTTCCAATTTCTTGCTCTTTCTCTTCTCCTTCTTGCACCCCTGTGATGCAAATATTGGACCTCTTGAAGTTGTCCCAGAGGCTGCTTATACTGTCCTCATTTTTTAAAATTCTTTTATCTTCTTGTTGTTCTGATCCATTGTTTTTTCTATCCTTACATTCCAAATCATTGATTGATTCTCAGCTTCATCCACTCTACTGTTGTCTCCCTGTAAATTGTTCTTTATTTCCATTAGTGTATCCTTTGTTTCTCACTGGGTCTTTTTTATGCTGCTGAGGTTCTCACTAAGTTCCTTGAGCATCCTTACAACCAATGTTTTGAACTCTGCATATGATAGATTATTTCTCTCCATTTTGTTTAGTTCTATTTGTGGAGTTTTGATCTGTTCTTTCATTTGGGCCATGTTTCTTTGTCTTGTCATTTTGGCAGCCTCCTTGTTTTTATTTGTACGTGTTAGGCAGAGCTACTATGACTCCATATCTTGGAGTCTATTTGTGTGGCCTAATGTAGTATGTGTCCTGTAGGGTCCACTGGCACAGCCTCCCCACTCACCCAAGCTGGGTACCCAAGGTGCATCATTTGTGTGGGCTGAGTACACTCTCCTCTTGTAGTTGAGCCTTGGTCGCTGTTGGCAGATCAATGAGAGGGATTTATGCAGGCCAGTCAGCTGCAAGGACTGGCTGTGACCATGACCACCAACCTCCACTGTCTGTGGAGGATCAGCTGTGCAGGGGCAGGGTTGTCATGCTCTGACATGGTTTGTAGCTGTCTACTAGGAGGGCTTATTTTTTCTAAGAAAATATAAGATCAGATATATGAATTTTTTTTTTTGAAGAATGAAAGTCCATTCTTAACTAGCAAAGGGCTTGCTAACTAGATTTGGAAAACCTCACTAAACAAAATATGGTTCCCAAAGTGAATACATTTTTACTTTGCACTTACTGCTCTCAAGATTCTGGCAACAAAACAGGAAAAATAAAAGTCTCCTAGGGCTGATAAATAGCAAAGACCTACTATTTTATAATTTTGTTGTTCCAAGAGTTTGCAACACATTGTTCAGATAACATATAATGATATCTGTGAAATTTAGTGATAGCTCAAAATCTATATCAGTTGAAATAAATGCTATTCAAAGGCAAATATATCAGTTTGTGGTTATGATGTTAAAAGACTCATCCCATTATTATTTTTAAATGAAGTACATTCTTTTTAAAAAATTATTTATTCATCTGTAGAGGGAGGGCAAGGGAGGGAGAAAGAGGGAGAGAAACATCGATGTGCAAGAGAAACAGCAATAGGCTGTTTCTCTCATGCCCTCAACTGGGGATCTGGCTGACAACCCAGGTGAGTGCTGTGACAGGGAATCAAACTGGCTACCTCTCAGCTTTCAGGACAACAGCCAAACCACTGGGCCACACCAGTAAGAGCTGAAGGACATTCTTAAAGTTCCTCCTGCCTCCCATACCCTGGAAACCCAAACACAGAAAACGCTCTTGCTTTCACTTTCTCTTGCATGTTATGGTAAGAAGTTTAGACTTTAGACTTCAGCAATGAGAGGCAATGCTTCTTAATACAAGGAGAGTTGGTATTTACACTTTTGAAAGATCATGCTGGTTACAAAATGGAAAAAGAGTCAGCAGGAGTCAGGAGAGAATGAGGGGGAAGTTAGGATGCTGCTGTAGTAGTCCAGGTGAGAGGCAAGAGAAGCTAGCCTTGGGTGGTAGTAGTGGAGAGACAGAAAGGTCAGAGATGTGGAAGGATGCTTAGCATGTAAAAATCTGCAGGACATGAAGGAGGATTAGATATACATCTGGTGGTGGTAGAGGAGAGGGAAAATCAGTGGGAGACAGGCACACACTGAGGAGCAAATGCCAGGGAGAATGCTTAGAGCTCTGTTTGGACATGTTGAGGCAGGGTGGCACCTAAGGTGTGCAGAGCTTAAGCAAATCTATGAACAAGTTAATTTAAAACTATATTACAAATACATAGGCCCAAGTGAAGTATAGTGACATATTGATGAAAATTGCGGTTCATGGGTGAAAAGATAAGCACTTGGATAATTTTATACCACCCATTGCCAAGAAAGAGATATATTGGGTTGGCCAAAAAGTGCATTTAGTTTTTTCCCATACAACGGCTCTAACAGTGCTTAACTTTAGACTTCTAGAAGTCTTTAACTTTGTTTGAAAATATTTTTGTTAGATTGTATTGTGATAACTGTCAGTTATATCAGCATGCATTTTATTTATTTTATTTTATTATTTATTTTTCTTTTTTTCCCCATGTCCCTCCATTCACAATGCAGACCAGGCAAAGGGCCTGGGCTGAGGTGTATATGGGGTGGGTTTACTCTGCCTCCTCTTTCTGTACAGGCCGTGTAAAAACACAGCCTGTGGTAAGCACTGAGAGGCTTATATCAGCATTAAAAAAAAACATCAAAATTGGTGAATTTTTTGGTAGCCATTTTAATATTGAAGATGTAAAAATACACAACATTTTTGGCATATTATGCTTTATTATTTCAAGAAAGGTAAAAATGTAATTGAAATGCAAAAACAGATTTATGCAGTATATGGAGAAGGTGCTATGACTAATTGAACTTGTCAAAAGTGGTTTGTGAAGTTTCTTGGTACTATTGACATTTTGGCTAAATAATTCTTTGCTGTGGGGTTGTCTTATGCATTGGAAGATGTTTAGCATCACCCCGGCCTCTGCCTACTAGAAGCCAATAGCAAGGGATAGCCAACATAGTCAAAATACCCAAATCAATAAAATTATTGCTGAAAATGAAAAATGCGTCTTTTTTGAAAAAGATTTTTATTTATTTATTTTTAGAGAGAGGGGAAGGGAGGGAAAATGAGAGGGAGACAAACATCAACGTGCAAGAGTTACATTGATTGGTTGCCTCTCGTACGCCCCCAACTGGGGACCTAGTCCACAACCCAGACATGTGCCCTGACCTGGAGTCAAATTGGAAAGCTTTGGTTTCCAGGCCAGCACTCAATCTACTGAGCCACAGCAACCAGGATGAAAAATGTGTCTTCTTCTATGGAAGAAACCTTATGGACTTTTTTGTCAATCTAATAGTAATGCAATGTAATAACTCTTTGGAATCTGTTTGGATTGAAACCACATAGCTCCCTTGCCTCACAGTTCCCTAATATTGTTTACTTAATACTTAATTACTTAGGACTGTGTCACATGTGAACTCGCTTCTGATGACTCTTTCTACGGTGTTACAGAGCTTCGCCAATGATGACCACAAATGCAAACAGGAATTTCCCAGTGTCCTCCATCTAATCTTAAAGTTCTCAAAAATATTTCAATTGATAACATTTGGGAGGGAGATGTACTCCTTCATGTCAAGAAAACTTTTTTAAAGTAATGTTTTCATACCTAGGTTAGATAACCATGTTATAGACATTTGAAAACATAGTGAAAAGTTTTGCATTTTGATTATTTTTCTGCATTTTGACTCTTTCTTATGCACCCTTTTTTCCCTAAACATAATTATAAATGTAGTTTGTAAATAAGGTAGCGGTCTTCTTCACTTATCTCACATGAATTCTTTCCTTCTTAAAGTCCAGATGAAATAATGTTTTTAAAAATAATTTTTAAAATTTTCCAATTATAGTTGACATACAATATTATATTAGTTTCAGGTGTAGAACCTAGTGGTTAGACATTTATAAACTTATGAAGCAGTCCCCTGAAAAATCTAGTGCCTATCTGATACCATACATAGTTACTAAAATATTATTAACTATATTCCCTATGTTGTTCTTTACATCCTCATGACTATTCTGTAACTATCAAGTTATACTTCTTTTTTTTAAGGTATACTATTTATTTATTTATCTTCACCCAAGGACATTTTTTCATTGCTTTTAGAGAAAGAGGAAGCGGAGAGAGAAGCATCGATTGGTTGGCTTCCATA
Source organism: Anoura caudifer (assembly GCA_004027475.1). Lineage (NCBI taxonomy): Eukaryota > Metazoa > Chordata > Mammalia > Chiroptera > Phyllostomidae > Anoura > Anoura caudifer. The sequence continues at coordinate 23,333 of PVKU01006886.1, forward strand.
TGTGCCCAGACCCAGAATTGAACCCACAACCTAGGCATGTGCCCTGATTGGGAAATGAACCCACAGCATTTTGATTATGGGACAATACTCTGACCAACTGAATTACACTGGCCAAGGTTCAATTTATATTTCTTAATCCTTTACCTTTTTTCACCCACCCATCCACCTATCCCCTTACCCACTCCCACCTGGCAACTCAAAATTTTCTCTGTATCTATGAGTGGTTTTCTGGTCTGGTTGTTTGTTTGTTTTTTAGATTCCATATATGGTATTTGTCTTTCTCTGTCTAACTTATTTTACTCAGCACAATACCTTCTAGGTCCATTTACGCTGTTGCAAATGGCAAGATTTCATTTTTTTTTATAAGGCTGAGTCATATTTCATTGTATATGTGCACCTCTTCTTCTTTATCCATTCATCTATTGATGGGTACTTAAGCTGCTTCCATATCTTGCCTATTGAAATAATGCTACAGTGAACATATGGATGTATATGTCTTTTCAATTTAGTATTTTGGGTTTCTTCAGATAACTACCCAGCAGTAGAATTGCTGGGTCCTCCTTTGTCCCTTTTATCACCTTTGTTTTAAAGTCTATTTTTGTCTGGTTTAAGTATTGCTACCCCAGTTTTTTGTTTGTTTGTTTGTTTCCATTTTCATGAAATGTCTTTTTCCATCACTTTACTTTCAGTCTGTTTGTGTCTTTGATTTGAAGTGAGTCTCTGCAGACAGCATATGTAAGAGTCTTGTTTTGTTATCCATTCAGTTACCTTGTGTTTTTTGATTGAAGTAATGAACACATTTGCATTTGAAGTAACTGCTGATGGACATGTATTTATTATCACTTCATTATTGATATTGTTTATATATATTTTCTTCTTCTTAAAAAATGCCCTTTAACATTTTCTGAATACTGGTTTGGTGGTGATGAACTGGTTTAGCTATCTCTTGTCTGGGAAGCTCTTTATCTGACCTTTGATTCTGATAGTTTTGCTGGGTAGAGTAATCTTGGTGTAGGTCCTTGCTTTTCATTACTCTAAATATTTCCTGCCAATCCCTTCTGGCTTGCAAAGTTTCTTTTGAGAAATCAGCTGACAGTTTCATGGGAGCTCCCTTGTAGGTAACTAACTGCTTGTCTCTTGCTGCTTTTAAAATTCTCTCTTTGTCTTTAACCTTTGCCTGTTTAATTATGATGTGTCTTGGTGTGGACCTCTTCGAGTTCATCTTGTTTGGGATTCTTTGTGCTTTTTGGACCTATATGTCTATTTCCTTCACCAGGTTAGGGAAGTTTTCTGTTATTTTTTCATTTACATCTTCAATTCCTTGTTCTTTCTCTTCTCCTTCTGGCACCCCCATGATGCATGCGATTGTTTGTGTGCTTGAAGTTGTCCCAGGGGCTCCTTACACTATCCTCATTTTTTTTGGATTAGTTTTTTTTCTTTTTTGCTGTTCTGATAGGGTGGGTTTCTTTTTTTTTTTTTTTTTTTGCTTCCTTGTTTTCCAAATCATTGCTTTGATCCTCTGCTTCATTTACTCTACTGTTGATTTTTTTATGAATGTATTCTTCATTTCAGTTATTGTATTCTTCATTCCTGACTGGTTCTTTTTTATGTTTTCTTTTTCTTTTTTTACTTTTTCTTTCATGTGTTTTTTTAAGAGCGAGAGGAACATTGACTTGTTGTTCCACTTATTTATTTATTAAATATTTTATTTATTTATTTTTAGAGAGAGGGGCCACTTAGCAAGAGGTATGGAGCATGCCAAGGTCAGATGCTGCTTGTTTGAATTTTGAGATATTTTATTCCACAGCATGAGCCAAGACAGGCTATTTGTATGGAATACGAGAAACAGCTTGGGTGGGCCTGCAAATTGGGCGAGGCAGCATATCAGGGAATCACCAGAGCAGAGCAAACAGAGTTAGCTTAGTCGGATATGGCACCTGCCTGCTTGCTCTGTTGGGGGAGGGCTCAGCAAAGGAACAATGGCTTCTGCTAGCACTTCTGTCTGGGAGAAAGCTGACCCTTAAGCCCTCGCCCCAAAGCCAGACAATTTAGTTTCTTCCCTTATGTTTCTGGTGCCTTTGGAGCTGCCACCTCAGCACTGGAGCTCAGAGTGCATGAATCCAAGTAATTTTGTGGACAGGCTCATTAAGAGGGATGCCTGGTTATCTATTATTGACTATATTCCCTATGTTGTACTTTATATTCCTGTGACTATTCTGTCACTACCAATTTGTACTTCTTAATCTCTTTACCCTTTTCACTCAGTCTCCCAAACCTCTTACTCTTCGGCAATTACCAGAGAGTCTGGTCTATGTCTATGAATTTGTTTCAGTTTTGTTTCTTCATTCATTTTGTTCTTTTTTAAAAATCTTCATCCAAGAATATGTTTATTGATTTCAGAGAGAGAGAGGAAAGGAGAGAGGGAGAAACATTGATGCAGGAGAAACATTGATTGGTTACCTCCCATACCTACTCAACTGGGTATTGATCCTGCAACCTAGGTATGTACCCTGACCAGGGATCAAACCCTCAACCTTTTGGTGCATGGGACAATGCCTGAACTACCTGAACCACCTGGCTAGTGCTGTTTATTTTGTTCTTTAGATTCCACATGTAAGTGAAATCATATTGTGTTTGTCTTTCTCAGACTGATTTATTTCACTTAGCATAATACCCTCTAGGTCCATCCACACTGTTGCAAATGGTACACATGAAACCAATAAAAAATAATACTGCAAGTAAACTGTAATTGAGAAAATAAAAATAAGTAAAAGGAATGAGAGAGAGAGAGAGAGAGAGAGAGAGAGAGAGAGAGAAGCACCTGAGATCCAGCAGCCTCTCTGGCTCACTGAGCTGCAACTCTGCTAGTTTTCACAGCCAGAAGTCATGGGGATTTCCCTTCCTAGCACTGGAACCCTGGGCTGGGGGGTCTGGTGTAGAGCTGAAACCCCTCACTCTTCAGGGGGAACCTTCACACCCAAGATATCCCTCCTGATTATTAATTGCCACATGTGGCTATGGAACAAGCCTGTTTTGTGTTCACCAGTCTCGATGTGACTTCTTTTTTATAACCTTAGTTAGAGGACTTCTATTCAGGTAGATTTCAGGAAGCTCTGAATGATTGTTGTTCTGCAGTTAGGTTGTAATTTTGATGTGGCTGTGGGAGGAGGTAAGTATCGTAGTTACCTACTCTGCCATCTTGACCCAAAGCCTGCAGTAGTCTGTTTTTGAAAGGAAACAAAGAAAATAATACCTTTTAAAAATTGTACAACCTTCAAGGAGGGAAACTCTAGATTTAGAATCTAACTTAGCAAGATAATACACAGATATGATTAATTTTAGCAGATCAGTGAGGTCCTAAATAGTGGGTTATAAATATAAGGTTGGTACATTAGTGTAACTTCATATAACAAATACTGTGTAGTCTTAACTTGAAGTGAGCAAACACAATTTGCTATAACAAACATTCTCACAAATGAAAGTTCCTATAGCAATCAAAGCCTTACACTTTAGGCTACAATTTCTGGAGTTAGAAGTAGACTTTCACAGGGCTACTTGACTTTATTCCACTTTTTAAAATGAAATGGTAGTTACCTTTACTGTAGACAGAGCATGCATAAACCAATTATTTTTTAAATTAATTAATTAATTAATTTTCAAAGAGAGGAATGGAGGGAGAAGGAGACGGAGAGAAACATCAATGTGTGCTGGGTGGGACCTGGCCTGCAACCAGGCATGTGCCCTAGACTGGGAATTGAACCAGCAACTCCTTGGTTCTCAGGCCGGCACTCAATCCACTGAGCCACACCAGCCAGGGCACATAAGCCAATTCTTAAAACAACTTCTTCTCTTTGACCAAATATTGGTCCATTGTGACCTGGAGTCTATCATGATACATAGTATCTATATCTGTTCCTGTACCTACACTGCATTGAAAGAACTTGTGCTTACAAATTTCTTTTCTTGCCACATTTCCCATGAGATATCATCATGACTTATAACTGATTTGAACCAAGGCTGAAGTGCTTTCTTCTTAAATTTCTAATTATTTTTATGCCACATACGTTACTATGGAGTCTATGAAATCACTAGTGTCAGTGGCTGCGTCGTATTTCACATGTTCTCAAATGCCTTTCTTTCATGGAATACACCTCACTTTACAACTGTATGCTGAATGTTGTGGCTGTGTGTTTAATGTTTGATTCATCATTTGACTGTAAGTTCCCTTAGGAACTTAGTAAGTTTTGGCTTGTGGTTGAATCACCAACTGCAGATGTGTTGTGTGTGTGTGTGTGTATATATCTCCTTAGTTAGGTTATATACAAGATGTAATATATGTGATATTATAAATATATGAATTAAATTTGCATTATGTAATAGTTTTGTTACCTTCTGTCTTCCATCCATTGGTGGAAATTTTTATTGTTTCCAGTACTTTATTTTGTAAATTTTTGTGCCCATTTATGGTTATTCCCTTAAACTAAATTCTTAAATTTGAATGCTCTATTAAGAGTTCTTGGTTCTTTCAAGTTTCCTAAACTTCTAGGAAAGAAGTACCAATTTATACTATCAGCAATAATGTATGGGAGTACCAATTTGACAGAGATACATATTTCATTCTTCTCATTTCCTTTTAATTCTATTTGTTATCATGTAATATATTCATATGGTTCAAAATGTAAAAACTCCCCTCTGCCTTGACACACTTCGAGTTGTGTGGTCACCATGCCAACTTGGTCTTCACTGTCTGCTCAGCTTAGACAATCTGGAGGCTTTTCCCTCATCCCAAATACTTCTTTCCTGAGGGGATAAAAGGATGATGGAAAAGTGAGGAGATGCAATTGAATTCCCAGAGAAGAGGAGAGCGCATTAAATGACACCACAAAATTACAATAGATCCAACTCAGAAAGTAACACAATACAATGCATTATTTATTTATTTATTCAATAAACAAAGGGACATTTTAAAATTGTATGTAGTGGGGCAGGGTTGGTGGGGTGTTGTGATGAAGAGATGGAAGAGACAAACCAATCAAATGTCATCTGTGGGTCTTGTCAGATCCTTATTGTAAAGCAACCTCCCAAAAATAGTTGGGGACAATCAGGAAAAATTAAACTCTGACTGGTTATTAGGTGATATTGAGGAATTTTTGTTCATTTTGCTGGTATATGATATATAATAATGGTATATATTTATATCCATCCAAAATACCATTATATATGTGTGTATATCATATGTATTTTCCAGGTGAATTAAAATTATTTTTTTTAAAAGATTTATTTTTAGACAGAGGGGAATGGAGGGAGAAAGAGAGAGGAAGAGAAACATCAGTGTGTGGTGTCCCACAACCCAGACATGTGTCCTGATCTGGGGAATCGAACTGGCAACCCTTTGGTTCACCAGTCGATGCTCAATCCACTAAGCCACACCAGCCAGGGATTTCCAGGCAAATTATACAATCTCTGGGATTTGCTCTAAAACAATTTTTGAAAAATAGCCCTATAAGCTAACAAAGGTTTAAATGTGCAAATGTGTCTTTGTGTGAATTTCCAAGTGGGTCTATGAAAGAGACTTGGGAGGAAGATGCTCTAGTTCATCAAGGATCAGTTGGGCTGGGAGAAGTGTGCAAATCTTTTTAAATCCTATGTCCAAAACTGGGGAGAAGAGCCCCAAACTGGATAGAGCTTTCCTATTTTGAGATTAAGGGGCCTGAGGGTCAAGGCAGTGACAACCAACTTTGTGGGAGAAGGTAGAAGGCAAAAACCTGCAAGGACTAGAGCCTAAGTGACACATCGTCCACAAGAGTAAACACAAGATGTTGTTGGGGTGAGATGGGGGGATGAAGGGTTGATGTCCTTCATACATAATCAAGGTAACTTCATTGTGCACCTTGCCATCTGTGGAAAAGCCTGCAAAAGACTGGGCAGGAGAAAAGGAATCCCCCGGAAAAGCCATGAAGAAAACCAGGGGTGGGCGGGTAGGACACATAAAGTTCAGGAATATTACTTCCAAGGTAAAAAATCCTCTCTGGCTTGTAGGAGGGACCTCTGGGTTGGAGAAAAAGACCACCAAGGGCTGTCCCACCCAACCTGCTCCTGAGATGGGCAGATGAGAGGGTCTCTAGCCAGACCAGGCATTAAGAACTCTATTATCCTCTTTAACCCAACACCAAGGTCTTGTAGAGAACAGCTCTACAATATCAAGTCTTTCTCTGCAAGTACATAGTCTGTGTTTCTGCTAGTTTAGATTCTCTTTCATATCTTTCAGTACCCTTTATTGTTCAAAGGGTTTGAACACCTATTGTTAAATTTATTACTAAGTACTTCATATTTTGTTGCTATTGCAAGTGGTATATTTATTAAAACTTTTTATTGCAGTATAACATAAAGTGCACAAGCTAAGTATAGAGGTTGACTTTCATATAGGTATACTAGTATATTCATGTAACCAAGTGGTAAATATATTTTTTAAAGTTATACTTTCTAACTGATGGGTGCTGATAATAGAAATGCAATGTATTTTGTATATTGATTTTTTCTATATTGATTTTGTACCCAGCAACCTTGCTAAACTCTCTTATCAATTTTATCTGAATATTCTTTTAGGGTTACTACACATGCAATAATTTCATCTGCAAATACTGACATTCTTGTTTCCTTCCAATCCTTATATATTTTTGTCATCATTTTGTGGACTGGCCAAAATTTCCATTATTGTATTGACTAGGATTATTGAGAGCAGCTGTCCTTGACTTGTTCTTCATTGAAGAGGAACGCTTTCCATGTTTCACCAGTATTGTGATGTGTGCTGTAGGATTTTTGAAGAAGTCCTTTTCTAGATTTTTAAAAAATATTAAAGGGTGTTGAATATTTTATTTTTTACATCAATTCAGATGAATAAACGTTTTCCCTTTAATGTTATAAAGTGTGCATATTTCTCCTAACATTTGTTTTTTGATTAATATTTTTTGTTCTACATTTCTTCTCAGGTTTCATTTCTCAGTTCTCCTTCTTTACCCATCCATTAAGTGTTGGTCTTCTCCAGTTTCCTCTTTCACTCCTTGGGTCCTGGGTTCTTATTTTCAAGCTTCTGTTTTATTTAGGTTTCCTAAAATCCAAAGGTTGGGGGTAAGGACAGGACTTTCAGGCATTATGTCATCCCCCCACAGTCAGCTCCCCTCCACAAGCAGGAGTGGATGAAAGTTAAAGCACTGGATTTAGAGGATAGGTGGCTTGAGTTCTGGTTTTGTCAGTCTCCAATTATGTATCAAGTCCCCTTTCAGTCTCATAAATAAAATCCCTGTCCTGCCTACCACCAGGATTAATGGGAAATGCAGGTGAGCAAATGTAGTAGAACCACTCTGCAAATTATTTACAGGTTGTTTTTTGTTACCAGGATAATTATAGCTTGTAGTTAAAGCTAATGGAATCTAGATCCACTGCCTATCCGTGTGACTCTATACTTATTACTTGTAAAAGGGCATAAATGGAACCATTTTTTATTGTATTCTTTCCATTACCATTTATCACTTATACTCTCTTCCACCTCCACACATCTCTCCCCAACAATCACACTGTTGTCCTTGTCCACGAGTTTTTTCTTTTTCATTTGCTCCTGCCACCCCCACCCCCAGGACTATCATCCTGCTCTCTATCTATGAGTCTGTCTCTATTTTGTTTGTTCGTTCAGTTTGTTCATTAGACTCCACATATGAATAAAATCTTATGGTATTGTCTTTATCTGACTGGCTTATTTCATTTAGCATAATGTTCTCCAGGTCCATCCATGCAGTCACAAAGGGTAAAATTTTCTTCTCTTTTATGGCCAAGTAGTATTCCACTGTGTAAATGTACCAGTGCTGTTTTATCCACTCACTTATGCACGGACAAGGGCTGCTTCCAAATCTTTGCTGTTGTAAATAATGCCACAAAAAACACAGGAGTACATAGATTCTTTCAAATTAGTGTTTTTGGTTTCTGCGGATAAATTCCCAGAGGTGGAATTGCTGGGTTCAAAGGGAATTCCATTTTTAATTTTTTTATGAAACTCCATACTACTTTTCATAGTTGCGGCACCAATCTGCATTCCCAACAGCACACAAGGGTTCCCCTTTCTCCACATCCTCCTTATCACTTTTTGTTTGTTGCGGAGCCATTTTTAAATGGAGTCAGACCAATCATTCTAGAGGAACTGCACTGCTCATCTTGTTCCTTGAAACTTTGGTCTGGGCTAAATCCCAATTGTTTTAAACATGGGTGTCCAACCTTTTGGCATCTCTGGGCCACACTGGAACAAGAAAAGTTGTCTTGGACCACACATTAAATACCCAAATACTAACGAAAACTGATGAGCAAAAAAAATGTTTTAAGTAAACTTATAATTTTGTGTTGGGCCCCACCCATAGTAATCCTGGGCAGGGGGTTGGACACTCCTGGAACATGAAGTCAGCAGGAAAGCAGACACGCTGATCACAAGGACTGATGATTACAGACCTATCTGAAGACAGAACCAGTAAGCTATCTGTATGGCCAAGAGTCCTCAGCTTGTAAGATTTTTTTCTTTTCATATAATTATTCCTTTTCTCTCATGAAAATCCCTTGCTTTCCCCCATGTAATTAGGATACTATTTGGGTTTCTGCCTGAATCTGTGCTTCAGGAATTGGAACTTTTAGATTCTCAAATAAACGCCTGACACTAAATTAATTTTTTTCAAGTTGACATACTTAATAACCTTTCTAAACCTTCATCTAGCTTGCAAATAAGTATGAAAAGCACTTAATTTAGAGACGATTAAACCAAGATAATGCACGTGCAGATTAGTCTGGAAAAAAAAAAAAGCATAAAATAGCCCATAAAATGGAAGCAGTAAAGCCTCTGTGGGTTGGAGGCTCTGAAGGTCCTAAACCGGTTTTCTTGCACCAGTAAATGGCGTCCAGGTACGGACATGTGGTGAAGAGTCTGCAGGAAAAAAAAAAAAATTCTCCTTCCTTGGCCCTCGAACCCCCACTGACGAGCTTGACGCTCCAGGGAAGCTCGTCAAATTTCCTAAGAATTACCCAAACGACCCGGAAATGAGTTGACGCCGCCACCCTCTCATATGCGTGGGGTCGCCAGTTCCACTGCGCTGGGAGACGCAGCGAACACGCCACAATCCCTTTAGGGGAACGAGTGCGCTCCCTATTGCAGTCGCTAAGAGGCGCTCGTCCCAACCCTAGCCCCAAAGGGGTCGCAGTTTGCGCACGCGCGATTACTTTCCTCCAGCGTCCCGCCCACAACAGCAGTTACGTTCTTAACCTTTTTCAGACGTTTTCTGAGGTTGCGGGCGGCGGCTGGAGTCGAGCGGAAGGCCAGCGTGACCCGGTTTAAGAGGAAGAGTGAGGCGGGAAATGTGAGTAACCCGCCTGCCTCCCGCGCGCCAGCAAAGCTGCAAAGGGAAGGCGCCCGGCCTGCGGGTGTGGCCTCGGGAGGCGGAGGGCGTTGCGATTGGCCCTCAATTGTGGTGACGGCGACGATTGGTCCCTGCGTGCCGAGCGCGGTGAGTGTGGTGGCAGCCGTTGGAATTCAAAGTGGCGGGTGTGGCGTAGAGTTGGTGGCTGCGAGATCCTGGAGCGCTCGGGCTCTGCGCCGCGAGAGGGCTAGAGAACGCGGGCCCCGGGAGCCGAAGCACCCTGTCCTCTTCCACTGAACGTCCCTGACACGTGTGGCACGGAGCTGGACATGGAGTTGCAGGTGAGTAGGGTTGGCACAAGTCTCCTGACCCAGAGCGGAGACAACTGCGAGCCACCCTCACCTCCTCCCCCGGACGCCCAATCCGCCTAGCTCCAGCCTGCTTGGAGGGCGAAGTCTGCGCGCCCCCGAGTGAAAGCCGGGTTGGGATGGTTTAGGAGAGAAATTGGGCGCAGTGAGTATATGTAGACAACACTTCTGAGGCGTTTTGCTGCAGAGGGCAACGCAGAATAAAGGTGGCAGGGAAAGCAGAGTCAAGAAACTCTTAGGTTGGGAGAAGTGAATAGCATGTGTTGCATACTGATTGAAATGAACCAGGAGAGAGTGAAAAGTTGGTGATGTAGAGGATAAAGGAGAGAGGAAGGATTGCTGAAGGAGTGGATCTCTTGCGCACGGAGGCGTTGCTTTAGGGGCAGGGAAGTGAGTGTAGGAGGGGTCGGATGAATAGCCATTTTTACAGGCTAAGTGCTTATGGTGACTGCGCAAAGTTGGGAGTCATGGTGTTTAGCTTTATAAATGGCAGGAAAATAAATATTGTACTCTTGGAGTTGTCCTGAATAATAAACGAACTTTTGAACACATTTTCTGAGCCCACACAAATTCCATGGTGGTAGGTCTTTCGTAGATCCGCTATGATAGTATAGAGAGACTGCAGGACATGGGTTATTAAAAAAAAATTCAGTGTTTGACCTTGGAAAATTTAGAGAAAAAAATTGGTTTTCATACTACATTTGATTAAATTAAATTGAAATAAACATTCCTTGTGCACATTTCTGCAAGCGGCAGGGGGGAAATATGTTCCCTCCCTCTCCCCTTGTATTTGTTTGGAAGCCAATGGTTTGGATATATTACAGTTTAATTATTCTTGCACTTATGGACATCTTTATTCCTTTAAAAATGTGTTGAGTCCTACCATGTAGCAAACATTGTACTGGGCTCTCTGGTATAGAGTTGTGAACAATATGATGCCCATAATCTAATATAAGGATAGACAGTAAACCAATAAAGCAAAATTTAGAAAGCCAGAGTATCAAGTTGTTTCAGAGTTTTCTCTATAGCAATGCTTTGTGAACATCCTTGATTATATCTGCTTGTATCACAGGTTGCCCAAGGTCACTTTCCCAAAGCTGAACTTTCCAAACTAGCCTTTCAGATACTCTCAGATCTCTCTGTATTATTTCTTGCAACTGCAAGTGAATTGACAGTTATTTTAACATGAAAAGCTTAATTAAAACAAAACAAAACAAAACACATCCCTTCCTCTTGTCATCCTAATTAATGGAACCGTGGCAGGTATTTCAGAGTCAGCCTGGACACCTCCATCTTCCTCACTGCCTGCCCTATATCTCCCTTCCCGAAGGCAGTTAGGTCAACACAGTGGTCCCTTATATCTGAAGTTTTGCTTTTCGTGGTTTCAGTTACTCACAATCAACTGTGGTTCAAAAATATTAAATGGAAAATTCCAGAAATAAACAGTTCATAAGTTTTAAATTGCATTTCATTCTGTCCAACCTGGTACATGGATCACTCCTTTGTCCAGCCTATCCATGCTGTATACACCACCTGCCTGTCAGTCATTTAGTAGCCATCTCAGTTATCAAATCAACAGTCAGGGTATTGTAGTGCTTATGTTCAAGTAACCCTGATTTTACTCAGTAATGACTCCAAAGCTAATATATTGTTATAAGTGTTCTGTTTTATTAGTTATAGTTATTAATCTCTAAATTAAACTTTATTACAGTTGTGTAGGTATAGGAAAAAACATTATATATGGGGTTTGGTACTCTGTGAGGTTTTAGGCATCCACTAGGGATCTTGGAAGATATGCAGATGAGGAGGGAACTACTCTGCTTGGGTTGATGTAATCCAGCCCCCTTTCGTCCTTCTCTCAGATGGATTTCTACTTAGCCCTTAAACTCTTAGAATAGCTCCTCTCAACTGAGTTCTGTGAGAATTAAGTAAGCTCTAATGCCCTAAGGCATCCTTTGTATCTAATGAATTAACTTCTTTCTCTCTTAGGCACCTAGAATGTTAAGAGCTGTATACATCTTTGGGAGAACTGAGAAAATAGACTGAAGGGCTTAGGTCTCTTGTGGTACCCATTTTGGAAAGGCTGCCTTAGAAAATAAGCTCTGGGAAAGCAGAGACTTTATGTTCATTACTCTCCAGGACCTAGAAGAGTGTTTGTTACAGAGCTGTCTTCCAATAAATCTTAATGCAAAAATCCTTGTTGAATAAATGAATGGATGAGGCAGTCTCTGCCTCTGATACCCCTCATCTTCTACTTATATTCATTCTTTGCCAATAGTTCACTTTTTCAGTACAAATCTAGTCGTATTTTTCTCCTGATTAAAAGTCAACAGGGCTCCTCTTGCCTTCAGTAAGCTCTGGAGTCTATTGTGGCATATCGACCACTGCAATCTTTTTTCTTCTGCCTCTGTTCTCATCTCCCCACTCTCTATGCAATTCCCTGTGTTCAGCTGAACGGAACAATTTGTCATTTGTTGAATGCACTCTTCCTTGCTTTTTTACCTGGAATACTCTTGGCCCAAACCCATCAAGCCAACTCTTTCTAATCCTCAAGGCTCCTCCTAAAAACACTTTTTAAGAGTGTACTCTGACACTCTCCCCATTTAAACTAGATGCTCACCCCATCTTCTGGGATCCTTTTAGGATACTAGTAAGTAAAGGTTTAATCATTTCTTTAAATGCTTCCCTTCCCCATTGTCCTATGAGCATCTTGTGAACACTGACCACAGCTGTTACTCCAGAATTCAGATCATTTCCTGGAACTTAAAAGGCACTTAGTACACATAGATTGAATGAAGTAAACTGAAAGGAAGAGAGGCTGGCCTTGGAATTAAGCTACCTCTAATGAAAATCAGGAGTCGATCTATACATGGTGGTTTCCTGGTGGTGGGATAGGAGTGCAATGACTAATTGTTTCTGTTTGGGTGGGAATGATCTGGTTTTAGCACTGAAATTTCTGTGTTCTAAGAAACCCCTCATTTCTGGCCAAATCAAAATGGTTGGTAACCATGGGGTGGACATAATCCCCAGGTGCTGAATTGCACTGCTTACTGGAGAGGCTCTCTTTCTTTCCCACTGCCCCCACCTCATACCTCTACTTCAGTGGTCCCCAAATTGGTCATGCAACTCCATAGTTTTCCCCATGCAAGTCAGTCTACTTACAACTCATTCTTTATAATGGGCTCTTTTGCATATTTTTCTCTTTTTATTATTATTTTTTAAATTGATGTTTGAATACAGCTATCTCTATTTTCCCACCACCACTTTCTCCCGCCCTACCCACCCCCATTGCATATTTTTCATATGCCTAATCAGAAACTGTGTCTAGTTCTCTATGTATGCAGGGCTAAAGCCTAAACTCCTCCTTAGCTTGGTATCAAAGCCTTATAAGGCAGTATTGCCTAATGGTTAAAACATGGCCTTCAGAACAGACTGTCTAGGTTCTAAACCTGGCTCTGCCTTTTACTGGCTGATGACCTTAGACAGGCTATTTAATCTCTCACTACCTTCCTTCCCTCATGCAAAATGAGGCCAATAATAGCACCTTCTCTGGGCTGCTGTGAGGATTAATTTGATAACAGATAAAGCATTTAAAACAGTTCCTAGTAAATGTTACTTGCTCCTCCAGCCCAGTCTTCAGCCTTATCTGTTGGAAGCATCCACTCTCTCCCTTATTTATTAATCTCAGCTCTAGCTAAGAGGGCCTATTGATTTCATAGCCATACTATGTGTCTGTTTGAGTTTTTGCCTTCTAAAAGGAATGTCCATTTCTCTCTGCTTGTTTTTTTTTTTTTTTTTTTTTGAATTAAGATTTTATTTACTTATTTTTAGAGAGAGGGGGAAGGAGGGAGAGAAACATGGATGTGTGAGAGAAATATCCATTGGCTGCCTCTCGTGTGTCCCCAACCCAGGACCTGGCTGGCCCACAACCCAGGCATGTACCCTGACTGGGAATTGAACCAGAGACCTTTCAGTTTGCGCCCAACTCACTGACCACACCAGTCAGGACTCTCTGTTGTTTAAGCGCTACTGTTAGAGTTAGAGTTAGCTGAAGTAAGATGTCTGTCCACCTTCTCCCTTAGAGATTGCTCCCACTTTTGCATTGTTTCCCACTTCTCCATGCTTTTTGGTTGGCACATAATCTGTGGCACAAGAGGTGTGAAGTTAATGCCTGTTGATGATATTGAGAATTAGGCTGGGGGGCCACAAAGAGGAGTTCTTTGGACATTTGGACTCCAGAGTATTGTCTTAACTGTCTCTCTTTTCCCAGCAGAGGTCCCCCTTGTTGGAAGTGAAGGGGAACATAGAGTTGAAGAGACCCCTGGTCAAGGCCCATTCCCGGCTGCCTCTCCCAGGAAGCAGTTTTAAGAGGGGGCATGACCAGATGGAGGATATCTTGGAGCCTGAGAAGGTGAGCTGGGTTTGGATAGCTGTACAGGTACGTGTGTGTGTGTGTGTGTGTGTGTGTGTGTGTGTGTGTGTGAGGGGGGGGGGAGGGAGAGAGGCGGGGAGAGACAGTGTATATAAACCAATCAGGGAGGATAACTACAGACTCCTTGTGTTTCCCTAGAAAAGGACACGAGGCCTGGGCACAGCTTCCAAATTTGCTGCATCCCAACCCAGAGCACCAGTCCGTACCACAGTGCCACAGACACAAGGCCAGACTGCAGGTGGGTTCTGGGGTGGACAGAGATCAGTGCTCTCCAGCTCACTTTTGTTTTTCTTTCAATTTTAGCTTATTTCGAATAGGTAATGTGTTTCACTTTTTTCAGAATTTCAAAGGCACAAAAGTTGTTATACTTTTGAAAAGTCCCCCAGCTACCCAATTTCCCTCCCCAGGGACAACTGTGTGTCCTTTCAGGGATTTTCTGTGCGTATTCATTCAAGCAAGTATGACATGTTCCCCAGCGTTTTTGGTTTTTTTTTTTTTAACACAGGTGTATTTTTCATATGGTCTGACCCCTGCTCTTTTTGCTTTTCCTGGTCCAGCTTGTTTCTTAGCATGTTCAATAACTTCTGGTCCTAAGACAGGATATCTTTAGGAGCTAGGGGAAGAGGGAAGTTTTCTTATTTCTAGTCCTCAGTAATAACTCCTCTGCCCCTGGCCTGGCCAGAGAGTGATGGTTCTTTTACCTCCCTCCCATTTCCCAACAGCTCCAAAACTTCCCAAGAAGACAGGACTCCGATGTTCCACAGCTGTTGCCACAGGTAATTAGTCAGTCCTTAAGAGTTGGGCTGATAAGGGGTTTGAGGTGCGTGTAAAGGGAGAATGACGGAAGCGGAAGGTCACTGTGCTATTATTCCTGATGTCAATTCCCCAATATTCTAGTGTTGAAGAATCAGAAGCCAGGCCCTGCTGCTCCTGCCCAGAAGCCTGGCAGTAGGTGACAAACACAACTATTGGGTGAGAGGCTGGGATAGGGAAGAGAAGGTGGTGAGTACCCAGAAGAATCTGTTTGGTCCCTTCCCTATCTGGAGGAGGAGATGTAGCATTAGGTGTGGAGGCCCTAAAGGCTATGAGGGAGGAGAAATAGGGAACCAAGACTCCCTTGATTTTTGTCCTTTCTGTGCCCATCTTAGCAGCTGCTCCTCCCAAGTTCGAAGGGAAGAAACCCAGCAAACGTCCAGCCTGGGACTTAAAAGGTCAGTTATGTGACCTAAATGCAGAGCTGAAATGCTGCCGTGAGAAGACTCGGACTTTGGACCAGGAGAACCAACAGCTTCGCAACCAGCTCAGGGAGGCCCAGCAGCAGGCCATGGACCTGGGGGCAGAGCGCAGGACACTAGAAGGGGAGTTGTCCAGGGTACGGGCCCAGGCTGAGCAGGGCAAACAGGAGCTGGGGAACCTGAGTGCCCATGTCCTGGAGCTGGAAGAGCGGCTGAGTATACAGGAGAGCTTGGTGGAAGAGCTCCAGAAAGAACAATTGGGGTTGCAGGAGGAGCGGAGGGGACTGGCCACCCGACTAGAGGAGCAGGAGGTAAGGGCCAGCTTCTCATCAAACGGTGCTCTAGGTTTGGGCTAAGAATCCCTAACCTCCTCTGTCCAGCAGCACCTCTGTCCTCAACCCTTCTTCTCTCCTCCATTTTTGTAGTTTCCCCAGTCTGCGTCTCCTCTGCTCCTCCATCCCTCTCTGTCTTTCCTGATCAAAATCCCCCAAGCATTCTCTCGTTCTTTTCATGTCCATTCAACTTCTTGGTGAGCACCAACTGGATTGAATTACTCAAATTCGATAGTCTGAAGTGAGTCAATTCTCACTCGGAATTTTGCATATGTGCTTTTGTCTTTGTGGAATGTTCTTTTTATACTTCATCCTTTTTTTGGTTTACTCCTATACTTTTGGGTGTCAGCCTAGACGTTACCTTCCCATGCACCTTCTGGATAGGCCCATTGCCGTCCCTATTTTAATACCATGATTCCTCTTTTCTTAAATTTTTCTTTAGCAGACTGTGAAGTCCTTGGAGGAATGGACCACCCCCACTCTGCCCCCACCCCCACCCCATCATGACTTGTTCTGATTCTTGGTTGCATCTTGCCCTCTGTGTCTGTTTTCTTCTGGGCAGAGGAGGCTTCAGGCATCAGAAGCAGCTCTGTCAGGCAGCCAAGTGGAGGTGACATCTCTGCGCAAGGAGGCTGCAGCCCAGGTGGCCTTACTAGCTGAGCGGGGAGAACGTCTCCATTGGCTAGAGATGGAGCGCCGACGACTACACAACCAGTTACAGGAGCTCAAAGGCAACATCCGTGTTTTCTGTCGGGTCCGCCCTGTCCTTCCAGGGGAGCCCACTCCAGCCCCTGGCTTCCTCTTGTTTCCCTCTGGCCCTGGTGGGCCCTCTGATCCTTCAACCCACCTCAGCCTCTTTCGGTCAGATGAGCGGCGTGGGACCCTGAGTGGGGTGCCAGCTGCCCCCACCCGGTATGACTTCTCCTTTGACCGGGTATTCCCACCAGGGAGTGGACAGGACGAAGTGTTTGAGGAGATTGCCATGCTTGTCCAGTCAGCCCTGGATGGCTACCCAGTATGCATCTTTGCCTATGGCCAGACAGGAAGCGGCAAGACATTCACAATGGAGGGGGGGCCTGGGGGAGACCCCCAGGTGGAGGGGCTGATCCCCAGGGCCCTGCGGCACCTATTCTCTATGGCCCAGGAGCTGAGCGGCCAGGGCTGGACCTACAGCTTTGTGGCAAGCTACGTGGAGATCTACAATGAGACTGTTCGAGACCTTCTGGCCACTGGGACTCGGAAGGGACAGGGGGTTGATTGTGAGATTCGTAGGGTAGGACCAGGGAGTGAGGAGCTTACTGTCACCAATGCCCGCTATGTTCCTGTCTCCTGTGAGAAAGAGGTAAGCACTGATGGCACTGTGACTGGAAAATGGGGAGGAGTGAACAGGGTGACATGAGATGGAGGTGGATGGAGTAGGGAGCGGGAGAATGTGGGAGGATGAAAGGAAGGGGAGATGTGAGGATCAGTTGCCGCATTCAGTTTGGCCTTGGGAACTGTGAGGTGGATCTGTCTTAATAACTGGGGAGTGGGGATGAGAGAGGCACCTGCTAATGCAGAGCTGTGCTGGCCCCCTGCCCCCTGCCCCCTGCCTCTCAGCCCTCATTTCCTACTACTATCCTTGCTCACTACACTCTAGCCATGTTGGCTCCTTGGCTTGTTCCTCAACCTGCTATTCATACTCTTGTCTTGTATCAGGCCTTTGCTTACTGCTTCCTTTTGCCTGAATGATCCTCTTCTGGAATTGCTTACTCCCTTAAGATCTGGCCATCCTGTCTAAAATTGCAACCCTCACCTCATCCTCATAGACTCCTTATTTCTCTGTTTTATTTTACTCTTTAGTACTCAGACATGTTGTGTATTTTACTTATTTGTCTCTTCACTGGCTAGGAAAAAAGCTCCCAGAGGGCAGGAGCTGACTCTTACTCATTGCCATTCCCGACATTGCTCTGTATTATTGACTTCCTGCCTACCTTTACTCCTTGCTCTTCCCCCTCCATAGGTAGAGGCTCTGCTCCATCTGGCCCGCCAGAACCGGGCTGTAGCCCGCACAGCCCAGAATGAGCGGTCATCACGCAGCCACAGTGTGTTCCAGCTACAGATCTCTGGGGAGCATGCTGGACGAGGCCTACACTGTGGGGCCCCCCTCAATCTTGTGGACCTGGCCGGGAGCGAACGGCTAGACCCTGGCTTAGCCCTTGGTCCTGGAGAGCGGGAACGCCTTCGGGAAACACAGGCTATTAACAGCAGCCTGTCCACACTAGGGCTGGTCATCATGGCTTTGAGCAACAAGGTGGGAATAGGGTTGGGGCAGATAGGAACTGGGGCTAACTGTGCTGAACCTTGTCCAATCATAACCACTGTCCCCCTCAATCTTGTAGGAGTCCCATGTGCCATACCGGAACAGCAAACTCACCTATCTGCTGCAGAACTCTCTAGGTGGCAGTGCTAAAATGTGAGTGAAAGGAATAGGTGGAAGGGATCATGTGGGAACTGTAATGTTGGGGTCAGTGGTGGGCTCAGACCTGGTCCAGGTCCCACCTGGCCACTAATGCTGGAGTTTGGCCCCCTCCTCTCTCCACAGGCTCATGTTTGTGAACATTTCCCCCCTAGAAGAGAACGCCTCTGAGTCTCTCAACTCCCTGCGCTTTGCCTCCAAGGTGCGATTACCACCAAGCCCAGGCCCTGTCAGGACGCCCGGGTGACTATGGGTTTTTCCATCCCAACCTCTTCTATCCTTTAGACCAGGGGCACATACATCCGGAAAGGATTTATACTGGCCAGTCATCTGCAGCACAAACCCACCTAGACTGATTTTTAACTATTGGCTTTTGGGGATTTTCAATTAAGTTATTAAAAATAGGTAGTTAAAAGGCCAAAATTACATAAAAAGCTATACATTCCTATCCACATTTTCCTCCCCACCTGTCATTTTTATCATTTATCACTTTACTAATTCTAATGTTTCCTTTTATAAATATAAGCAATATGCATGTGCTTATTCTCCTCCTCATAAAAGGCATCTCTCCCCTTGTTTTACATATATGTTATTCTGCACTTTGTTTTGCTTAACAAGACTGCCTCAGGATCACTGCCCACTAACACACAGAGATCATCCAATTATTTTTACATCTGCCTAGGACTCCACTGTGTGGATGGACCAAGGTTTATTCACCAGTTCCCCCTACTGGACACTTGAATTCCTTCCCCCCTTTTTCTATTACAAACAAGGTGATGTTGACTGACCTTGTATGTATATAATTTTCTATTTGTTAGTTACATCTAACTATCTAGGGAAGGATTCCTTGAAATGGGATTGCTGGATTAAAAGAGACTTAGAGGTTTCTCAAACCATTCCAAATAGTGTGAGTTCAGGCTTCAAACCTCGTGAGGGTCAGCGTCGCCATGGCCGTGAATTCTCTAGGAGACTTAATGCTCCCTCCACTAGAACTAAGTTTCTTTACTGTCTGCCTCTGAAAGGTAATTTTTTCTCTCTGGTTACTCATTTTCCTGAGGCTATAGCCTCATGATGGGTTCTGGCTTTATTCGGGGTCTCTGATAAGGTGTGCCCTTCTGCTGCCTTGGGACTTGAGCCTTTGTTGTGGAAGTAGTCAGCCGCCTTAGCACCCTTACCTGGTCTTCTGCTTTGATAAGGATTTCCCCTGCTATCTGGCAATTCAATGAAGGTTTTATTAACACCAAACAACATGAATTCTTTAATATCCAGTTTATATTACATCTCACCTGATTATCTCAGAAATGTCTTTTATGCATTAGGCTTGTTCTGATCAGGATCAAAGCAAGGGCCACCCATATTATTTAGTTGACATTATCTCTTAAATATCTCTTAATCTATAATAACCCCACCCCCTTTGGTCTTTATTTGTTAAAGAAATAGGACCATTTGTCCTATAGAATAATCATATTCTGGATTTTGCTTCCTCTTTATAATTTTTGTTGTTTATTGATTAGATTTGAATCAGGTTTAAATTTCTTTGCAAGAAAACTTACACAGGGTGGTCACTTTTCTATTGCATCATATCAGGAGGCACCTAATATCCAGTTTTTCATGTTTAATCATACAAATATTAATCATTGGATTTGGGTGTTGCCAGCCTGATCTATACATTAAAAAAACTACCGGTCAACTTTTTCACTTAGTGATTTTATCAAGCAGTGATTATACCCAGGTCTGTAATTTCATTAGGGAGTGTTTTAATGTTGATTTTTCTAATTTTCTATGTTCTACATTTATTAGTCCAGGTTTTGTAAAGTACTTCCCCTTTCCATCTCTTTGGTTACTCTGAAATTCAGTCCATATGGGAAAGGCAGGATAAGTGCTGAATTCTTGATCAATTTTCAGTATTATAAATTGATACCCTGGCAACTTCCAAAGGTGACCAGTGAGTTTTCATTAGGTGTTATCATTTTACAGATGGTTATTTATTTGATATGTGTCCTTTGCAGTTGTCATTCTTTCCGATGCTTAAATTGCCTTTATCTTTATCCATTGGGCCGCTTCATCTTAGTTCTTGTGTCCCCAATAGTCTTTATTCCAGGTTTATCTTGTACATTTTCTGTCCTAGACTAGGAATCATTGATTTTTCAAGGAGTCTTGGTTCCTAAATGAGTATTGTTATTGTGCCATTTAGTTTATTAACATTAGTGTTGGGAGGGCTTTGAGGTTTCTAGTCCCTGATATTGCTGGAAATGAAAGTTCCTTCTGTTTCTGCTGCTGTGCTGGTCTTCATCCCTACTCAGGCCTTTTCACCTTGTGAAGACCTAGTGTGTCTAGTGAGCATAGGAGAACTAACCATAGCTGAGACCAGCGTGAACTTGTCTTCGAAGCCCTTATTTTGGTATTCTCTGAGTACAGCCCTAATATTGGGGGCTGGGAGGTGATTGATCTTCAGAAACTGAGCCTCTTGGTTACTCTGAAAACGTTTTTATCTTGTCTGTACCCCCTGCCCGCAGGTGAACCAGTGTGTTATTGGTACTGCCCAGGCCAACAGGAAATGAAGACAAATCCAGATCCTCCAGGGGTGATGATGGTGGGGCTGAGGGATGTTTTTTCAGGGACGGAGGGTACACTGTGTTATGTGGGCCTAGCAAATAAAAGTTATTTTTTTCTTAATAAAGATTTTATTAGTGGTTGTCCAAAAAAAGGAGATATTTTTCATATCTGTAAAGATGGGAACTGTTACTCCACCCAGCATTTGTGTGTTTTGCAGAGTTACAGCCTCTTTTCTCCTGACAAGCCATCCTCTGTAGTCCAGGTGGCCTTCAGCTCCCATACCCCTGTTGTCCACTTAGGAGGTGTGACCCTGAGCTCTCCCTCTTGCCGCAGGCTATCCTAACCCAGGAAAGGTGGAAACCAGAGCCCAAGGACCTGACTCACCCTCCCATTAACTGACGGCTCTTTCTTCCCGCCCTTTCCCTGCCTTCCCGTTCGAACGGCCAGGGCTGGCCCTGCCCGCTGTCATTGGCTGGTTCTAAGCGGCGTCACGGCTTCGCTGCTGGCCCTCCTGGTCCGCGCTCCTGCCCTGCAAGCGCAGGGCCGGAATCACGCTTGCTGAGCCCCTCCCGCCAACCGACAAAGGCCACCTCCCCAGAAAGGAGGGGCTCGGTCTTCCAAGGTTCCGCGCACTGGAGGGGTCACGCATGCGCAGCATAGGGCTGACTTGCCACCAGGAGGGTGGGGCCGGGGCAAAGGCGGGAGAAGAGGGCGTGGCAGGGGCAAAGGGAATGGTGAATGGAGGGTGGGGTCGTGGACTGGGGTGGCAAGCGGTGGAGGGGTGGGATTTAAGAGTGACCCTGGAGTTTGAGGGCACAGTTAAGGGATGGGGCGGGGACCAGTCCGGAGACCGGCTGCTGGGAGGGGTGAATTCCCTCCTCCCGCCAGGGCAGGTCTCCCTTAGGAGGAAGGGGCTTCAGGGATTCCCTTTCCAGCCGGGTCCCACTGTCCGCCTGCCCAACCGCAGCCAGGCCGCCACTGGCCCGGGGCCCTCCAGGCCTCTTGAAGGTGAGGGAAGTAGGGTGAGGCGGTGCCCGCACCGCCCCCAACCCCCCTCCGGCTCCTCCTCCCCAGTCCTCCCCTCCCACCACCCTCCCTCTGAGCGGGTTTGTCCCTCCCTTCTCCCCTCCTTCCCCCGGCCGCCTCCTCCTCCTCCTGCCGCTGCCGCTGCCTTGGCTGCTGCGTCATACGCCCCAGAGCCGTCGGGACGAAGGGGCTGGGCCTGGGGACCCCCCCGGCCTCTGCCTGCACGCCCCTGACGCGCAGACGTCCTTCTCTGCACTGGGGTTTTGCCTCGGTGTCCCAAGTCTGCTTCTGCCCGGCTCCCGGCGGTCCCAGCTGTCACTGGTAAAGAAGCGGCAGGAGGTGCTCCTTGGGGGGGGGGGGCGGTGCGGCCGGGAGCCCGGGGTCAGAGCGCGAGCGGGAGAGCCTCCCCGCCTTGGCGTCGGCTCGGGCTGGGCCGATTCAAGTCCCGTGTTGGACTCTCGGTCATGGGTAGTAGAGACTGCGACTGGGACACGCCCCCCTCCCGAGGCTCTCAGGGAAGTTACCTAACCCGAGGGCAGGGAGCCCCGAATTTGAGGGTGACCTGACATAACCTGGCACCCGGATGATTGTTCTGAACGAAACCCGCGGGCTCGGGGAGGTAGCTGTTTCTACTCTGGAAAACATATCCAGAAAACTCCCAAAATATATCTCTGCGTAACAGAGCACCTCAATGATGATATCTTTAAACAGCAGCAGCAGCAGGTGACAGGAGAAACTGAGTAGTAACCTTTGCTTCTGCACCATCATTTCTGTTAAAATCTCAAGGCCAGGATATAATACCCAGGGGAGCTCTGGAAGCTGGGAAGCTAGAGGAGGGTGTTTGTTAAGGAGAGGAGACCCAGTCACCACAGTTGGGAGAGATGGAGTCAGGAAGCTCAGGAGGGTTGTTGAGTGGTTTCCTATCCAGGTGTCTCAGGGATTTGGAAACTGAGGCCACAGCTGCTTGAGTCCTTGACAGGAAAATAGGCAAAGAAAATAAGGAGTGTTTTTCAGCTTTCATAACCTCGCACTCCACTCCTGGCTAGGCCCCCCCAGGATGCAATGGCACAGCCCCCCCGGCTGAGCCGCTCTGGTGCCCCCCCACTTTGGGATCCAGCTTCCCCTGCTCCAACTTCTGGCCCCAAGCCTCGACTTTGGGAGGGTCAGGATGTGCTGGCCAGATGGACAGATGGGCTGTTATACTTGGGGACCATCAAGAAGGTAAGACCTTTGACCTCTGACCTGTCACCTTCCCCCATTCCTCTTATCTAGTTCTGATTCTCATTTTTATCCTCTGCCCTCACCCATTCCAGGTGGACAGTGCTCGGGAGGTGTGTCTGGTCCAGTTTGAGGATGACTCCCAGTTTCTGGTTCTATGGAAGGACATTAGCCCTGGTGAGACCCCAGAGGCCTGAGAGTGCATCCCATGGAAGACAGAAACCTGACTTGGGGGACAGAAAGGGGCTTAAGAACAGACTCCATCCCCCTACCCCCCATCCTAACACTGTGTTCCCTAACAGCTGCCCTCCCCGGGGAGGAACTCCTCTGCTGTGTCTGTCGCTCTGAGACTGTGGTCCCTGGGAACCAGCTGGTCAGCTGTGAGAAGTGTCGCCACGGTGAGAGGGCAGGATACCTGAATGGCCCAGCTTGTTCTGGACATTACAGGCTGTCTCTGACCCTTCCCACTTGTACTGGTCCTTATGCCCACTGGCCCAAGTCCCCAAGCCACTGCTTTGACCAGTCTCCTCAACCCTGTAACCTTACTTCCTCCTCAGCACAGGGAGAGGCAGTCATGGAATGGGGATGTGTGAACTTCACAGGCAGAGGGTGGTTCAAATACCTTCTTATGTGTATGACTTTGGGCAAGTCTCTAAAGTACTTGGAGCCTCAGTTCTCTCACCTGTAAAATAAGGGCAAATAACCTCACCACCAAACAGTACCATGGTCAAGGATTAAACGAGATAGAGAAGACTCTTCTTCTCCCAATACCTAGTACACAGGTTTACAATTCAGTAAGTGCTCTACCATCAATATCATTATTCAGCTTATCACCAGGACTGCCATGTTCCAAGGGCCCCAGCCGCTGGAGAGGGAGAGGGCACGTCTTGGGTCTGCCGCCAGTGCGTCTTCGCCATCGCCACCAAGGTAAAGGCAACTTCCTATGAGAGTCTGTCACCCACAACCTCTCCCCAAGCCTTTCTTCTACCCACCCTCTGAGATGGCCTGCCTGTTCTATTTCTGCAGAGGGGTGGTGCACTGAAGAAGGGCCCCTATGCCCGGGCCATGCTGGGTATGAAGCTATCTCTGCCATATGGACTAAAGGGGCTGGACTGGGACGCTGGACATCTGAGTAACCGGCAGCAGAGCTACTGTTACTGTGGTGGTCCTGGGGAGTGAGTAATGAGGGGCAGGGATTAAGGAATGAGTGATGCGGTGTGGTGATGTGGGAAATCCCAGGGAATGCAAGAGAAAGAACAGGGAAGGGCATGGCAGTAGATAATGATCATGGTTTGGGGTCGGGGCAAGTGTCTGGAGGTCACTAGTCCTGTGTGCCCCATCAGGTGGAACCTGAAAATGCTTCAGTGCCGGAGCTGCTTGCAGTGGTTCCATGAGGCCTGCACCCAATGTCTGAGCAAGCCCCTCCTCTATGGGGACAGGTGAGACCAGGGCAGACTCTCCAGGAGCCCAGGGAGCCCTCTTGATCTGCCCCACCCTCTCAGTTTCCCCACCTCTGCCTGTCTCATCTGTTCTCTTCCCAGTCCCTGAAGTGTTCCTCACTAGTTCATCCTACCCTTGCTTGTGAGTCCTCCATAGCATGACACCGTTTTCCTGTTTGATGTGTGTTCTCTTCCTCTTGCTCACACCCAGGTTCTATGAGTTTGAATGCTGTGTGTGTCGGGGGGGGCCTGAGAAGGTCAGGAGACTACAACTTCGCTGGTGAGCATGACCTCAGTGTAACCCTTCTCTCAACACCCCGTTTTTCACTGTACCTGCCCAACCTCCCACTCTAGACTCCCCTGACTTTTGTGATGCTTCCACAACCTTGACAACTCAATGCTTCTCCAGGGTGGATGTGGCCCATCTTGTCCTGTATCACCTCAGTGTTTGCTGTAAGAAAAAATACTTTGATTTTGACCGTGAGATCCTCCCCTTCACCTCTGAGAACTGGGACAGTTTGCTCCTCGGGGAGGTAAGGGGTAATGAAGCTTTGGGGGTTATGGTGGAATAAGGAGATGTGAAGAAAAGTGGGGAGGGAGGGATCACTGTTTCCTTGACCCTACTTTCTCTCCTCTTCTCCAGCTCTCAGATACCCCGAAGGGAGAACGTTCTTCCAAACTCCTCTCTGCACTCAACAGCCACAAGGACCGGTAAGTTGAAGAGAGGCTTAGAAAGGTATGGAGATGTGGATATGGAAGCCTGAGAGGGGAGGGGCTGCAATCCACTTGGAAGATCATCTCTGGAAAAGATTGAGTAATGGCAAAAGAGGGGCCGTTTTCTACAGTATTGACCTGTATAATTTCTCTCCTCGCCCCAGTTTCATTTCAGGGAGGGAGATTAAGAAGAGGAAGTGTTTGTTTGGTCTCCACGTTCGTATCCCTCCTCCTGTGGAGCCCCCTACTGGAGATGGAGCCCCTACCAGGTCACTGGTCCAGGGGGCGTGGGAAATTCTCAGGGTATTAATCTGGGGGTAAATATATATGAAGATGGGGAGGTCTTTGGGGTGGTCCGGGAGGGGGCTGGGGGGATAAGGAGGCCTCTTACAGCTTCCCTTCAGGGCAGGGCCCAGGGGGAGGGGTTCCACGTCCCCTGGGGAAGCGCCGGAGGCTGGAGCCAGAGCCCCTGAAGAGGCAGGAGAAGATGGAGGAGCTGGGGCCACCTTCAGCAGTGCACAATCAGTCAGAGCCCCAGGAGCAGAGGGAGCGGGCCTCTCTGCAGAAAGCACTGCAGGTACAGAGACCTGGGGAATCCCATGTGGAAAATGCTGATAGGGGAAGGAATCAAGGATTATCTCTCAGTCCTTTGCTCCTACCTCTAGGCCTCAGTGTCTCCACCACCCCCCAGCCCTAACCAGAGTTACCAGGGCAGCAGCGGCTACAACTTCCGGCCCACAGACGCCCGCTGCCTGCCCAGGTCAGTGCTCCTACCCACTCCAACTAGATCTGCTCCCTGACAATCTCTCCTCCAATTATATACACCCTCTGCACTTTCTCTTATAGAATTCTTTTCTCTCTACCCCTTAGCTACCCACTTCTTGTCCTAGAGAGACTTCTAGAACCAATATCTGAACCCCAGTGTCTTGGGGATGGGGAGTCCTCAGGGGCAGTGTTTGAGCTCCGTGCTTGGGTAGAATGTCCTGTTCCCCTGCTTCAGGTCCTGACTTCTCTCCCTCCCCAACCCCAGCAGTCCCATCAGGATGTTCGCTTCCTTCCACCCCTCTGCCAACACTGCAGGGACCTCTGGGGATGGTGAACCCCCAGACAGGTGAGATTTTATCCCTTTACCTTTGACACCCCATGGCCTCTGTGGCCCCTTTTCTGATCCATATATCATCTCCATTTCTGGTCAGTAATTACCTGTGTGGCTGGACTCACAATTAATTGCCTTCTCTCCTTAGGTCACCCCTGGAGCTTCACATTGGTTTCCCCACAGACATTCCTAAAAGTGCCCCCCACTTGATGACTGCCTCATCTTCCTCAGTCCCAGCCCCCTCCCCAGGTCTTCCTAGACGCTTAGCATCCTCTTCTCCCTTGTGCCGTAGTTTGTCTCCAGGTACTGGGGGAGGAGCCAGAGGTGGGGTTGGCTATCTGTCCCGAGGGGATCCTGTCAGGGTCCTTGCTCGGAGAGTACGGCCTGATGGTTCTGTGCAGTACCTGGTTGAGTGGGGAGGTGGGGGCATCTTCTGAACAGCCTGCCTCTGCCCACCTACCCATTCACACACACCGGCACTTTTGTACCCTGACCTCTGACCTCACCTGCAGCTGGGATGTACCTGGGGAGGTAGGGGGTAGTTCTCCCTACTGCCCAGGCGGAATCCAGGTTCAGTGGAGAATGGGTTCTCTCTTCTCTACTCCCTTCATGATTCCTGAGCTTCCCCCACCCCCCTTTCCTATTTCCTTTGATGTTATTTTGTTACAGCTTTTAAAATATTTTTAAAAATTATTTAATCCCTGGGGACGGAGACTGAGGAGGGGAGGGATGATAAAGGATCCCGGGTTCTGTATGATTGAAATAAAGATAAACAAATCTAGCAGCTGAGTCATTCTGAAAGATGAGAGCACAGGTACTAGAAGCACTTCTAATCTTCCCAACCAAATTCAGATATGTTGGCAAGAAAAGGCAAAAGGCAGAAAGAACCAAAGACAGGATTTATTAGGAGCCCTATCATCCTCTGGAAGTCAGAGCATGGAAGTATATAAGGGGAACATATACCCCTGATGGGGTTGGCTATCTGTCCCAAGGGGATCCTGTCAGGGTCCTTGCTCGGAGAGTACGGCCTGATGGTTCTGTGCAGTACCTGGTTGAGTGGGGAGGTGGGGGCAGGGCTCATCATGGTAGAGCTGTGTTGGAGTTAAAAACTGACTCTGTAACCTGGCGCACCCAATGCAGGTATGGGGAGTTTCCCTGCTCTACAGGCAATGCAATCACCTCAGCCACTTCATAAGGATGTACAGAGCTGCAAAAAAAGATGGGAGAGGGGTGTCACTCAAAGATTTACTCAAAGGAGCCCACCCACAGTACCCACCCTCACCCCAGCCATCTCAAAGCTCTCACCGAACAAAATCTGTCAAAGCTGGAACCAGGGAACTTTGGGTTTTAATCATCTAAGGGGTGAAAACAAGGTTGAATCCCAGGGTGGGGTTGATTTTGTGATCTCTTGAGGGCAAGGGGTCAAAGGGAACAGAGAATTGAAGTTTTTGTAGGGTGGGGAAATGATTCTCACCATCAGCACCTCACTGTCTTCTTCAATCTTTCCTTTCCACTCATAGCTGTAAAAGTCAGGGAAAGAGTATTATGGGAGCAAAGGTTTTTTTCCCCGAAGGAAAGTTTGCTAGTCAGCCCCTAGAGTTAGGTTAACCATGAACTCCTGGGACTCACATGGATGTAATCTGAGGGATGAGGTTGACGCAGGCTGCCAGGCGCTTCTCCACCACTGCCCTGATGGTGAAGAGACAGCCCCATTTAGAGCACCCCATGACCCGGATTTTTGCACTGCCAGCCCAGAGACAGGTTTCCAAAGCTAGAGCAGGCAGAAAGCAGCGGGAGGTCACTCTTCTCTAACACCCCAACTCTCCTTTCAAGATCATCCTCTCTCCACACTGGAGTCCCACCTGGCGATCTCCTTGGCGACCTTCTCATTGGGGCAGGTGACAAAGGCTGCAGAGACCGAACCAGGAACATAGCCGGAGTCAGAGGCCCGCGAGGGCTGGGGAGTGGGGCTTCCTGAAGCCATTGACAGCAGGGCTCGGGGTAGCAACAAAAGGCGAGAGGCCACAGAGAGCAGCGCCGGCATCCAAAGAAGTGACAGGAGCAGAGCAGCCTGGGGGCAGGTGGTGAATTTGGTGTCTCCTCACAAATACCCCAACCAACTGCTCCCCGGAAATCTTTCGCTTGGATAGATACTCGGCTTTTGCCCTCCCTCTTATGTACCCCGAAGGAAAAGGTCCCTGAAGTCGAGAGAGACCTAAACAAATTAAGGGAAAGGCTCGGTTTTTATTCCCTCCTCAGAGGCCAACCTCTCAGTTTTGGGTACGGGTGGTGGTGGGCGAGGCCTCGAGGTCGAGAGGGGGCGGGGCTGGTCACTCACCCCTCCGCCGAGCAGGATTGCCGGAGCCCGCACCCCTCCCATGCAGCCTACGCTGCTAGAGGAGGGCTGAATATCAAAAGCCTCAAGTAACACCGATAAAGCACCCCAACCCAGGAAGAGCGGCCTCTTCTTACCTGGGTGGCAGCCACGTGATAAGAAAGCAACGCACACCACGTGACAGTAGGACAAGCACCACAAGAGCCTCTAGAGCCAGCCAATCCTGGCTCTAACGTGGCCCAGTTTGCCCCGCCTTATGGGGGAGGGAGCTGACCAATCGACAAGCGAATCTGCAAGCTTGTACGGAAATAGCACGCCCGCTTCCGTGTGAGCCGGAAAGGGCCAATTGTGCGCTCAGAAGAGCCGCTGCTGCGTTCTAATGTCACGTGAGGAGGTCGATCCTCGGTTGGCGGCATGTCAGTGAGCGACGCGGAGAAGCCAATCGCAGGCCAGCCCTGCAGGCCTTGTGATGAAAGAATTGTGATAATCGGGGTTGTAGGTCCCGCAGACTCGATGCGTCAGGTTGTGGAGTGGGGGGTTCATTTTTAATCCCAAGAGTGTGCCTCGTAACTACACCTACACTGTTCCCGAGACCTGAAGGAGTGGGAGGGTCTGAGAAAGCTGAACCTCAGGGGGTGAAGAGAGCGCCCCCTGCCCTTTTGGCTAGGACCAACACCTGCCTGAGTTTGGGAACGAACAATGATAATCTGAAAAGCCAACTTCCCTGGGGGTAGTGATGAGGCAAGCACTGTCATGGCTAGACCATGGCTGGGTGAGAAAAGACTAATTCTAAAAGGACAGCGTAAGACCCCGTAAATGGGATAAAAATGGGGCTACCGGCGCCTTGGCCTTCTTAATTTGAAACCCCAAAACTGGAGACAGATTGGTGAATCCAGGAAAAGTAGAGATGAGGGCTGCAGGCTGGGGATTAGGGAGAGGCCACCAAGAAGTAGTGATGGACCTTTGTCCCCTATCCCCTTCCTTCTTCACTCTTCAGGACTGCTGTCAGCCTTGGGTCTCCCTCCTTTAACTCATCCCCTTAGAAGTAGGACCTGCCCTGCACATCCTGTGACCAAAAAATGGAGAGGGACCAATAAGAAGAGAGAGTGGTGAGAAGACCAAGTAGAGAAAAAGCTCTTGCCACTCCCTCTATCCAGTATTCCTCCTCCCTCCAAGGTCTGGGGTCTCTGGTCAGCTGGGTGGGCATGACTGGGCATTTCCCAGGCTGATACCACACTTCTCTTATACCTGCCTCTCTGGGGTTGGGGTCTCCCCGAGATCTCTGTCTCCGGTTTGGAGTTTGTCTCTGAGATACATTTCTGTGTGGTCTTTCAGTGTTGCATTGTTTTTTTTTTTCTCAGGACTGGGTTTCTTTTTGTTTTTCTGTTTTAGGTGTTTGTTTTTCTGGGTCTGTGATCACTCTCCAAGGTCTTTCAAAGTCTTTATGAATTTGAGGTCACTGAGTTCTCCATCTCTGAACTAGCTGTCTTTCCTTTTTCCTTCCTTTCTCTCTCTCTCTCCGCCTTCTCCTTCACTGACCCCCCACCCCAAGGTCTGGAGTTTTCTGAGTTACCAGCCTCTGAGTCTGCAATTTCCTTTCTGTGAGATCTAAATCGGGGGTCTCTGATATCTGAGTCTTGAGTTCTCTAATTCTATGTCTGGGTTCTTTCTGAATATGGGTCTTTTTCTTTGAGTCCAGGCCTTGGGTCTTGGTCCCTGAAATTACCATTTGTCTAGAATCTGAGATTTCTGTGGCTATGGAGAACCTTTTTGAGACTGGTTGCTCAGATTTTTGACCCCTCTCTCAAGGAGGTCTAGATTTTTTTGGTTGGGGGTGTTTTTTTTCTTTTTCTTTTCTTTCTTTCTTTCTTTCTTCTTCTTTTTTTTTTTTTTACTGAGTTTGAGGTCCGTTTTGGTTTAGATTTTGGACTTGTGCCTCACCCCCCATCCCCCACTCCACCGCCCCCGGGGCGTCAAGATATCTTTCTCTGGGTCTGCATCTTTAGAACTGTCCTTTCCGTCTCTGGTGTTTTTGAGTCAGGGGTCTCTGTCTCTCTGGTTCTTACTGGGCAGGGGTGGGGGCTGCAGTCTCTCTCTCCTCCTCCTGCTCTCTCCTCTCTCGCTCACTCCCCCGCCCCCCTCTCTCTCTCCCGGCTGCCGCTGCTGCTGTTGGCTCCTATTCTCCTCCTCCTCCTCCTCTCTCCTCCTCTCTGCTCCACTCCGCTCCTCTCTCCTCCTCTCTCCTCCTCCTCCACCTCCTCCTCCTTCTCCCCCTCTCTCTCCCCCTCTTTCTCTCTTCTCTTTCTCCCCCGTCCCCCGCCCCCCCCCCCCCCCCCCCCCCCCCCCCCCCCCCCCCGCCCCAGGCCTGATGAGCAGGTCTCGCGCCTCTATCCACCGGGGGAGCATCCCCGCGATGTCCTATGCCCCCTTCAGAGGTACGTTGGTGAGAGGAGGGGGAGGGCCAGTTGGAGGGGGTAAAGGGGGGAGGGGCAGGGCGGAGGAGGGGGCAGAGCCGAGGCCAGGGAAGAGAGCAGCTGAAATGGAGGGAGACAGGAGGACTGGGAAGACAGGACAGAAGCAATGAAGAAGAAGGGATTGGAGGCCAGAGCACAGGGGTAGATAGGAACCCGAGGAGCCAGGAAACAGGCCTTAAAGGGGGTTGAGGTGAAAATGGTGAAGGGGTAAGAGATCGCCAGAAAGGGTGGGAAGATAGGGTTGGGGGAAAAGCGGCAGAAACAATTTGGAGGTGGTAACTAAGAGATGTGGAAAATATCAAGGAAATAGAAGGGCAGAGTCAGGAGACGGGCTTTGAGGGAGAAATGAAAACAGGGGTGCAAAGAGAAGCCAAGAAGATGGGGGTCAGAATATGGTGGCGGGGCTCAAAGAATGTTATCGGGTAGAAAAAGCGAGGAGGATGGAGGGAGAGAATAAGGGGCCAGATGGAAAGGGAGGCTGTGTGTGAGGGGGGAAGGGATGGAGGGTCCAGATGGAGGGAAGAGAAGGAATGGGTTGGGGGAGGAGAGACCAGGGGAGGGGGAGGAACAAACGTGTGTTTGTTGGGGGGGGGGGACGCAATACAAGTAAGACTGAGTGTTGGGAGTAGGCAGCAAGTTAGACTGCCCAGACATCGACCCTCATTAAGGGTTTGACCACTGTAACAACCCCTGGGGTCTCATCCGTTCCATTCACGTAACCACTTTTACCCCCTCCCCCACCTCCAATCCTTATTTCCATTCCTCTTCTCTCCTCTGGTGTCCATCACCTATATCTTTCCCCCTATATGGTGTCCGTTCCTTATGAGAGTCCCCCTTCTGTCCTTTCCCTGTATCAGTCCCTTCTTTACTGTCCATTCTCTCCCTCTCTTCTTTCTAGTAGCTCCCTTATATCTCTACCACCTCTTCACCCCTCCTTCTTGACCCCCTTGTCTTAATATTCCTATTAGGTCCACCTGATTTCCTCTGCCCCATGTCCGGTTGGGCCCTTCTGGTATATTTCCTTGTCACTAACAATTTGCCATCATTTCTACCACCTCTTCTCCTAGATCTATCCCTGTCATCTGTCCCCCAGCCCATCCTCTATTCCCTACCCCATTCCCCATCTTGTCACAAGTCTGTATCTACACAATTTCCCCTAATACTCCAGCTCATCACCCATTCCTCCTTTGTCTCCTTTACTTTTTGACTTATTGGAGATTTGGGGTGAAAAGACACAGGTTTTGATGGTTGGAACAGGGACCACAAGAGACCTCCATCTGAGCCCTGTGTGATTTCTCATCCTCATAAGCCTTTCCCCTTTTTCAGCTGTGTATCCTCTGTCTCTTGCATCTGCCTCACAGAATCATCCTTACTTAAGTCCACACAATATGTGTGTTTCCAGAGTTGCTCCTAAGCTAAGTTCCCTGTGTCCTTCCCTGTTCCCAGGAAGAAGGTACCCCTGAAGTCTAACCTGCCTCCCTGTGGCTGTAGCCTGAACCAGTCCCTCCCATAATGGTTATGTATATCAACTGATTTGTCCTCTGGGGGTCCTCAGAGTCTGAGTGTGTTGGGCATGTTGCCTGCAGTGTCTGCAGCCTCAGAGCCTCAAGTGATCTCTGTATATAGAGGATATTCCTCATAGCGTCCCTGAGATAGTAAAGAGTTTCACAGTATTGGGGTTTTCTAGGTCTATATTCTGGGGACTCATCTCTGACTCACCTGCAGGTTGGGTAAATCTGAAGGACACATTTGTGTACAGAAAGGGGCTAGACTTTTCAAAACTCTTACTTAGGGCATTCAGTTGGAATAAAGCTCAAAGATCAGTTTTTTCCCCCTGCAATATACCCATGATTGATTATCCTGTAAAGGTGACAGAATTTGCTGTTTCTTCCTCTAAACTCTCACACTTTGATGCCTTAAGCCTCTTTTCTATTACTTTGATGTCACCAATTTGATTTCTCTCTTCCATAGGGCCTGTCCCCTGTGTCCCTGTGACAGTGTGTAGCATTGGGGTTTAAAGAAGAGGCCATATGCACAGATGGTGGCATGGGAGGAACAGCAGAGCTAGGGAAGGGTGACCCTGGGGGCACCTCTGAGCATGGGCAATCCTTGGTCTACTGTTCTAGTTTTGTCTCCATCCCAAGCTCCAGTTTTTGGAGGCCCCCTTTATCACAGGCCTGGACCTTCCATTCTTCCTCCCCTCTTTCTTCCTCAAGCTTCTCACTGCACCTTGGGAAGGTTCCCATGTCCTTGGACTTGGCTTCCACACTGTCCATGGAAACTAGGTGGGGAGGGGGTGGTATTGAATCTTTGATCTTTGGGCATGAAGTGGGAGAAGAAATCAATTCAGTCTCTACTCAAAGAAGGACATATTTCCTACCTCCTCACTCCCCAGCCCCTTCACAAGATCCATCCACCCTCTACCATCTGAAGAACCCAAAGGATGAGCAGGGTTGGGCTAGGGGAGGAGGGAGCAGAGGATAGAGGAGGGGCAAGAGGGGAAGCCCACTCATATCCCTGACTCTGAAGAGGTAAGCTCCCTCACTCACTTTTCCAGATGTTTAGCTCTCAGAATCTTATGACCCACTTGTTCCTACACCTCCATCCTTCTTTCCCACAGCTGTGTAGCTTTCCTCTTACTGTCTTGAAGATGGGTCATACCCCTTCCAAGTTCTTGTCTTCAGTTATTTGGATGCCCTCTTCCCAGATACCTGCCATCAACCTGTCTGTGTTTTCCTTCTGCCAGTTTTGCTCCCCTCCACCTTTTTATTTTTTTGAAGTGGATGGAGAGCTTCTTCACCTTTTTCTGCCTCCAAAGTTGTACCTTCTCTGTCATGATATAATTCCTCTCCCTGAACCACCCTTCCTATTTATTCCCTTAGGTCAACAGAGGTCTGTGATGTGATTCCTGTCCCTCTTTTCCCCCAGATATAGAGGCTTATCTTCTGTTCTTTTAAAGTTCCCAGGTGCCTCAACCCCATCTGTGATCTCAAGGAAGGAGGGGTCCCCTTCTCCCACTTTGTGGGCTCTCACAATTTTAGGCCTCTGTCTCCCAAATGCATAGAACCTCCCCTTACTGTTTCTGTGTGTCTCTGTCCCCCAGATGTACGGGGACCCCCTATGCACCGAACCCAGTACGTCCATTCCCCATATGATCGTCCTGGTTGGAACCCTCGGTTCTGCATCATCTCGGGGAACCAGCTTCTCATGCTGGATGAGGACGAGGTGAGCAGGGTGGGAAGGCTGAAAAATGACCATTGGGTAGCATGGGAGAATGTAGAGAGAAAGATGGGGAAAATCCACAGTAGTGAAAGGGCAAGAGACAGAGAAGGCAGACAAAGTGAATTTGCAAGTGGTGGGAGGAGGGTGGCCATTGAGATTTGGGTTGGGATGTGGAAAGGGGCAAGCATTCTCTCACCTTTGTTAGGGGGTGTTTGAGGGCCACGTGCAGTATTGGGG
Organism: Anoura caudifer; assembly: GCA_004027475.1. NCBI lineage: Eukaryota > Metazoa > Chordata > Mammalia > Chiroptera > Phyllostomidae > Anoura > Anoura caudifer. The sequence continues at coordinate 57,864 of PVKU01006886.1, forward strand.
AGGAGATGTGGTTCTGAAGATTTGGGGTGCTTCCTGTTTTCACCTGCCTGTATTGTGGGATAGGTTAGGATGGGAAAGAGAAACTGAAGGGTGAAGAAATGGGGATTGTTTTGGAGGGAATCACCTTTAATGTGAGCCTTGGGAACCCCTCCACTTCCCCACTGAGCAAGACCCATCACTCACCACTCCCAGTCCTTTCTCCATCATGGGGTGGAGTGCAGGAAGCGGGGATTGAGGGACTCAGAGAAAAGGCAGGGGACGGTGGGGTCTTTGGGAAACTGGGAAGGGGCTGGAGGTCCTGGGAGAGATGCTAGAGGTTGGCGGATCTTGGCAGGGACAGTGGAAGACTGGGAAGGTACCTGAGATCAGGGTTTAGGGAGACACTAAGAGGGCTTTTACCAGGGACATCAGGAAGGAATATAAGGGAGGAGATGCCTGGAAATGTGGGGAACTTGGAAGTATATGGGAAGTTGTTTAAAAGAGTAAGAATATTGAGATAGGAGCAGGGACTAGCCAGAGTGCAAAAGATGTGAAATGAACAGAGTGTTCTTGTGGGAGGTGGTAGTCATGCAGCCTGATTAGAGAGCCAGGGGAGTATGGTTCAGATTTGGGAGCTGGGTCAGCAGTGGAGGGTCTGTGAGAAGAAAAAGGAGATGCCAATATGAAGGGTTGATGCCCAGGGGCATGATTCAGGGAGTAGGGTGGTTTGGGGGGCCAGCTTTATTCCTATTTTACTTTTTAGAGAGAGGGGAAGGAAGAAAGAAAGGGAGAGAAACATCCATGTGAGAGAGAAACACTGATTGATCGGTTGCCTCTCGTACATGCCCCAACTGGGGACTGAGTACACAGCCCAGGCATGTGCCCTGACCAGGAATCAAACCAGTGACATTTTGTTTTACCGGACAATGCCCATCCAAGCCACACTGGTCAGGGCTGGGGGGAGTGACAGGGTAGCCTATGAGACCAGAGAGATAGTGAGATGAGCCCCATAAGCTGTTGGGGCCCTGGCTGGATAGCTCAGTTATCTGGAGCTATATGCCACGGTTGCAGGTTTGATGTCCAGTCAGGACACATACAAGAAGCAACCAATGAGTGCATTAATGGGTGTTTATCTCTCTCCCCCCTTCCTTTCTCTAAAATTAATAAACAATTTTTATTTATTAAAAATATTAATAAAAAATGGGGAGGTTGTGGTTAGATTTGGAGTTGGGTTTAACCAGGGTTTTGAGGGAACTGAAGGGGGCAAGTGAGAGTGTGGAGAGATGGCTAGGTAGAGAGGTTTAAGGCCTTGGAGTAAAGTCAGGGCACCTAAGAAGGGGTGGTGACTAAAGGGGAGGTGGTTTGGGTAGTCAAAGTTTTGGAGGACATGTGAGTGACTCAACTAGTGGTCACTAGTCTTGACCAGGGGTTTGGAGTGTGTAGGATGAATTGAGAAAACCAGAACCAGTAAGTGTGGGAACTGTTTGAGATGTGAGGATGAAGAGGGAGGACAATGGATAGGGTAATGAAGGCATGAAAGAGATGGGGACAGGTTGAGGGGACTGAGGTGACCAGTGGCCAGCAAGCTGAGGGGCAACAGGAGTGGCCAGAGTCCAGTAGAATGGGGGTAGGGGATAGAATTAGAGAGATGAATAGTGTGTAGGGCCACCAGAGGCTAGAACTAGATGGGTTGTGGAACTGTGGCTGGGGACTAGTGGGGTGGAGGAGATTGAGGGCTGGGAGAGGGGGCAGTTGGGAAGGAGGTGGCAAGGTGGGTGATGGGGATGAGGCTCAGGGAGAAGGAATGGCTAGAGGGAAGAAAGGAAGTGAGATGTTGAGTTAAGGGGCGAAGGAGATGAAAGGTGGCAGGCGGGTGACCAGGCCTTCTGGGGTGTGGGGAGGTTGGGTCCCAGTCTGGCCACAAGCCCAGCGTGGGAGGGAGACAAGCTGTGGATCCTGATTATAAATGCAGCTTCTGCTACCCCTGTGACAGGCACGGAGGAAGGGGAGGGGATGAGGGGTGGAGGGTGGAGGTTGGGATTAAAGCAGGGAGAATGGAGGACTTGAAGGTCAAGGGAAAGTGGATCGGGGAGTAGCAAACTCCTGGAGGGTTCCCGGAAGAACTGAGTAGGGTTTGGGAGAATTCCCTGGAAGATGTTTCCAAAGAAATAGAGGGAGAAGAAAGGAAAGTAGGACTGGAGGGAGTGAAGGAGAGAGGGAAGAAAGAGAAATTAACTCACTCAGAGACACTTAGACTGTGGTGGGGCAAGGGCCGAAGGTGAGTAGGTCTGGTGGAAGGGGAGGTTCAGCCTGCTTGGTGGGGGAGGGAGAGGTGGGACAGCCGGGGCAGTGAGCTCTGACACACCCCGCATCCCCCTAGATACACCCCCTTCTGATCCGGGACCGGAGGAGCGAGTCCAGCCGCAACAAACTGCTGAGACGCACAGTCTCCGTGCCGGTGGAGGGGCGGCCCCACGGCGAGCATGGTACGGCGGCCGAGCAGCTCTGGTGCGCCGGACAGTCTCAGGGAGAGGGCTGAAGGTGGACGGGCCTGCTGGGTCGGGGGAAAGTAGGGGACCTGAAGGAGCAGTCTCTGGTTGGGAGGAGGTGGAGACAGTCTGGTGTCCTAAGAGTTGGAGCCTGGGAGGAGAAGGCGCCCTCCTCTGGGATCTGGAGCGGGACCGGGGCTGCGGGTGACAGTCTGTGCTGTTTCGTTCCGTTTTCCTCTCCAGCAGCGAAGTTGGACTTTTCCTGGTGCTTGTAAAAATAGTCTCTTTAGATCTTTAGCTTCCTGTTCGAGTGTTCCCATCTTTACCCCTCCCTTGGTCTGAGATCTTGGAGAGAATAACCTAGTTCCTGCCCTCCCCCCACCCCCACGTTCCTGATTCTTCTTTCGGACCTGGCCTCTAGGCTGCCCCTCTTTTCTTGCCCCCTTTTCCACTTCTCATCACCTGCTTCTTTTCCCTACAATTCCATTACCCATTTTCTCTTTCCTCCAAAATTCTCTTATTTTCTGTACCCCTCTTGATTCTTCTGTCTCTCCGCCCTGCGTCCTGTGGGACGCCATCAGACCCCCACCCATGTCGTCTCCTTTCTGTCTGTCTGTAAAGCTGTCTGCTCAGTCTGTCTCTCTACTTCTCTTTCTTCCTCCATCTGCCTCTTCGCCTCCCTCCCTCTTTCTGCCCCCTTCCACCCCCCTCTTTAGTCATTTAAAAAAAGATTTTTGTCTTCCTGAGAAGTTCACTTAAAAGGTTTCCATGGGAACAGTGAGGGGAGCTGAAGGCAGAGAACACAGATTTGCAGCCAAGGTGCAGAGAGACACCCTCAGCCCCGCCCCCGAAACCCCCTTTTCACTGCCCCCTACCATTCCTTCCCCTTTCAGGACCAAGGATCCAGGGTCTCCATCTTCTCCACAACCCTCGCCCCCCCACCTGGCCGCCCCGGTGACTTCTTTCTTCCACCAGTTCCCCTCCCCTCAGGGATTTGGGCTTTCAATTTCTCTTCCTCTAGAGCCAGTGGCATGTCTCTGTCTCTTGGCTTCCCTTCTGCCCTCTTCTGTTAGGCCCAGGCCTCAGTGCCCTTGAAGGCCAGCTCTGAGACCCTGGGTGGGTGGGTGGCTGGGGATGTGTGTCATTGTCATGGAAACCTCTGACCCTGGGTGTGTGTGGGCAGTACATCTCTGAGGCAGAGCCAAGTGGTGGTGGTGGTGGTGGTGGATTGTATACAGATAATGTGTGTCTGTTACATCTGTGTGTGTGTCATGTCCATGTCTGGGAAAGGTTTGTGTGCATGTGTGAACACCTGTGTGTCCAGGCCAGAATGATCACGTGTTTATGGAACATGTTTTTCATATGTCCGGTGGTTGATTTCTCTGCTCACATATTCCCTATCTTTCTCTTTACCCTGAGCCCTCAGTGTCTGGGGTCTAGTGTGAGTCACCTGTGCATCTGCTGTGGGGAGGCACCCATGTGTTTGGATTTGGGGATGGTATGTGGAGGTTGTTGAGTTGGGGTTCCGTAAGGGTTGGGACCTGGGGGCCCAGGGGTATATATATTTGGGGGAAGATTTAGTGAAAGAGTTGATAGCTCTTTGCGGTTTTCAGGAGGATGTGGAAAGCACAAAGGGCGTGGAGGTTGTGCAGGGGACATGGGGGCCTAGGGGCCTGGGTCTGCGAAGGTGTCTGCTGGGGCTGGGAGGCTCGAGCCCAGGAGAGGTCGTCGGACCTTTGAGGGGCATTGGAATCCAGAGCTCCTCCTCTGTTGGGTGGAGCCGCCGCCCCTCGTTCCCTCGGCAGTTTGGCGCGCGGGGGGGGGGGGGGGGGGGGGGGGGGGGGGGGGGGGGGGGGGGGGGGGGGGGGGGGGGGGGGGGGGGGGGGGGGGGGGGGGGGCCGAGATGGTGGGAGGCCCGGTTGGTTTCGGGGGGTCCCCTCGCCCCCTCCTGCGTCTCTCGCGCTGTCTCCGGGCGACGGGGCTCGTGACAGAGGCGGCCACGGCAGCATCGGTCGCCTAGCAACGGCGGCGGGGCCTGGGCAACGGCTGCAGCGGCGGGAGCGGCGGCGGAAGGAACCGTTCCCGCGGCCGCGCGGCTGTCCCGGCAGTCCCGGCAGTCCCGGAACCCGCCGCGTGCTGGGCGGTTGGAGTGGGACCGCGCCGCCCCCTCTCCCGCCGCACCCCGCCCCTCCCCCCCACGCAGGGGCGGGGCCCCTCCCCCACCTGGGACGCCCCTCGACCCCCCCACCCGGAGGCGGTGCAAGGTAAGGGCGGGGCCGGGCGGGCAGGAAGCGCGCGTGGGGGGTGCGCGGGGGCGAAGGTGCGCGTGTGCGTGGGATGGGGAGGGGGTGAGGAAGCCGCCGCGGCGGTGGCAGCTGCTCCCTCCGCATGTTTTCGCTGCATCTTCCGAGTGGGGGGAGTTATGGTAACTGGAGAGGGGGCAGCGGAGGTCCGCGGGGGCGTTGAGGGTTTGGGGATCGGTTTTGGCCCGTGGGGGTCTAGGGTCTCGTGCGCGCGCGTGGGCGGCTGGTGTGGGATGGTCCTGGAGCCCTGTTCTGTGGAGGCGGCTGCCCCTGTGTCCACGTTTGTGTTTGTGCCCATGTTTGTGTTAGTGCCCATACTTGTGTCCCGTGTGTGTCGGTGCCATGTGCACACGGGGGGCCCAGTTACTCTTGCACGCTTGTGCATCCAGCCAAGTGGTGCAAACCTGTCCTGTCTTATCCTGCCTCTGTCCCCTTCCTGTCTAGGGAGCTGCTGGACTGGCCACTGGCTTGTGGGGCAGTCGGTGACCATACTGGTATATGTCAACTTTGACCCTGAGCATGTATGTCCTTAGCTGGGGTTCAAATCTGGTCAGTGTCCTGTGTGCGGGAATGTATGTGGCTGCATGAGCAGGATTTTCTGTGTCCCTGGTGGCAGGTGTGTGTCTTTGCATGTGTGCTCCATCACTGATCTGGGTATGTGTGTCAGTCCCAGCATGGGTATCCAGGGTGTGTCTGGTGTGCAACGGGTGGGGGGGTGTTCCTTGGAATCCTACTCTATGTGAAACACCTTTGGCCTAGGCAGATGTGAGTCCCTACTTAGTCATGGAGTAGGGACAGAAAAGCTGAAAAGGGGAAGAGTGGGGTAGAGAGGAAAAGTGGGGAGAAAGAGGGAGAAGAGGAATGAAAGAGGCTTGGAGAGGAGAAAAGAGAGAGCCAGAGAGAAAGTAGCTGGAGATTGCGAATCTGGAAGACAGTGGAGCAGATTTGGAAGAGAGCAGAGAGGATAAAAGAGTTTAGGATGGGAACTGGGTAGAGACAGTGGGAGAAGGGGCCCTGGAGACTTGGCAGTGGGTGGGAAGTCAGGTCTTTTGGTAAAGTGATCTCTGAGAAAAGAAGTAGGAAGATAGAAGATGGCATTGGTTCATGTAGGCCCTGTATGATCAGGGGAGGCTACTCAGGCTGGCTCATAGTGAGGCATGTCATAGTAGGGACTGTCATTGGAGGTTCCTGTCCCCAGTGAAGTGTTTTGCCCTCCATTTCTCTGCTCTCTTTCCAACTCTGTTCCTTATCCAAGTCTGCCAGCCTCACTCCCCTGGCTCCCCATGAAAGCTGCCAGCTGGGTGTGACAAGGAAGAAAGGCCAAAGGGAAGGTTCTGTATTTAGGGAACTGCAAGGCAGGGGGAGATTCTGTGGGTGGGCAAGATTTAAGAGGTTGAAGAGGCAGGAGTTCAAGCTCTTGCTGTGTGTGCGTGTGAGAGCAATTGTGTGTGTATATAGGGTGTGTACATGTGTGGGTGTTTGCACAATGCCTGTGTTACGGGTTTGTGTAGGTGGCTGTTATGTGTGTGCATGCCTGTATACATCATGCCAGGGATGGGACATGGAGACCCAGGATCACAATGTATGAGAATCAGGTTTGCTGTGTGCATGTACAGGGGTGTGTGCTATGCTTTCTACACATGTCACTGCATGCAGCACTGACACCAGAATGAACTGGATTTCTGTCTCTCTGCCCCCTTTTCCTGTGTGTTTCTGCTACTCTGACTCTTGTGGCAGTGAGCCTTTGTAAGCGTATGTGTATGTGGCCTCTGTGTACCTGTGACTTAGGTGTGAGTTCATGTATCTTAGTTCCTGGTCATATGTGGAAAGTTATATTACTTCCAAGAACCAAGCGAACCAATTAGCAAGTGACTTTTCTTTCTATTAATTCTTTAGTTCCAAAGCAAAATTTTAGTAGATTTAAAGTTAGACTTTATGCCTTTATTAGAGGAGCTTTCTTCTGAAAATAATGGCTGAGCTAGGTTCCCTGGAATGAGAGTGAGACAGTATACCTGAGAAATGCAGAGACTAGGACAAAGATATCCTGAGCCTTTATGTGCATTGTTGAGTGTGTAACAGGAGGATAATTAACACATTTACTCCTTGTTTTTTCTTTATCCTGGTAGCAATAACAGATGCCCATTTGAAATCAGGGAAGGAGGGGTGGAGAGGAAGGGGCTGTCCTGAGACAGAGTGGCTGTAGTTGTACTTTCCATGTGAATGAAAGATGTTTGTGCTTGTGGGATTTGGAGACACCTTGATGTGGTCGAGAGCATGGTGTGCTTGAGCATGTGTCATGATCATGTGTGCACCTCGGTGTTAAATGTCCATTTCTGTAATGTGCTGCCTACCTGATTGCCCAAGGGACTCGGGCCACGCGTGGATCAGCAGCACCCCTGTGCCCACAGTTGTCTGTACACCTTCTAAGCACCTAGATCCCTATTTAGTTTTGCATCGTGGTACCCGTATCTATGTACCCCCACAGCTCAATACATGTTTCTGTGCTTTACATTTGTATTCCTGAGGGACTGACAAGGGCTCCTATTTCATGCGATCCACATTTTTGTGTGCAGATCTCCTAACACTTGGGTTTTAGAGTCAAAGGGAACCTAGGGATTGATTCTAGGGCAATTTACAAGTCTGGAAGCAGATATGAAATAGCTATGGCTCTCCCTTTCTTTGGAATCTAGAGGGTTAACTGGCAGCCCTTCCGGTCCAACCCCCTCCAGCCTGTAGCTTCTTGTTGCTGTGGAGATGGTAGCCCCGCCTCTGATGCAGCACCTGCCCCCCCCATTGGCTGCAGTGGTGACTGTGGGACTGAGGGGGGAGCCCAGGCCTGGGCAGCCATTCTGGAGCAGGAGCCGGAGCTTGGCATCCCTCACTTTCATTCTCCTCTAGCCCCTCGCCCCCCTAAATTCCCTGCCAGCAGAGCCTCTGCTTCCCTCCTTTGAGCTGCCACCCCTCTAGACTGTTGGCAGTCCTAAGCTTCATCCGCATTCACCTCCCCTCCTCCTCTTCTCCCAGCCCTCACTTGGGAGTTCCCCAACCCCCACTGCTCATTTTCCCCACTCCCCTGCATCTTAATCTTTTCCCTTTCACTCCTTCTGAGTCCCTGCCACTGCAGTGCAAGTGGAACCAGCCCCCATCTCCCCTCCCCGCTACCTGGCCCTTCCTTTAATTTTCTGTCCTTAGGCTTCTTCCCTCAACGGTCTCTTTCAAGACTTCCCCCTCCAGTCCAGGGAGGGGGTCATGGGAGGCAGCCCTAGCCCTCCAGACAGACGGGGGTTCCAGGAGGAGGGGGGCAGGTACAAGATATGCCCAGCTGAGGGAAGAGGAAAACTTACCTATGGGCAATGACCTTAACCCAACACCCCCCCACCAGCTAGCCACTTCCTGGGGGGGGTGGCACCAAGGACCTCCTATCTTCTGTGGATCCATGTTCTTTATTATTTGGGTCTTACTGACCCTCCAGCCATGCCCCTCTGCTGACTGCCAGCCCCAGTCATGGGCCTAAGGCCTCCCACACCGTCCCCCTCTGGGGGCTCTGGCTCGGGTTCCTTGCCCCCTTCTTCCCACCACCAGCCTCTCAGCCGCCGCTGCTCTTCCTGCTGCTTTCCGGGGGGTAGGTGAGGCTGGAGTGAGGGACAGAGGGAGGTGGGTGAATGTGCTGGGGCCAGGGCTGGAAACCTGGACTGACAGTGACCCCCTCCCCAACTTCCCTCTGGCCCTTTCCTTCCCTCCAGAATACCACTTGGGTCGCTCGAGGAGGAAGAGTGTCCCAGGGGGAAAGCAGTACAGCATGGAGGCCGCCCCCGCTGCACCCTTCCGGCCCTCGGTGAGTGAAGATGCCTGCCAAATGTGGCTCAGCTGGGTCCTCACTTCGATTCCCAGCTGGAGCCCCAGAATTCTGAGAAAAGGGATAGGAGCAGCAGGGGGGAGAGAGAGAGACAGAGACAGACTCCTCACCTCTTTGGTTCCTCCTTCTTTGCTCTGCCCTCCCTGCTTCTCAGACCAACCCTCCCACCTTCAGAAGCTGCTGTTTGTGTGTGCACTTGCACCTGTGGAGGCAAAGGCAGACAAACTGGTAGCAGGGTTCTTACCTGCCTTTCCTTGTCTCTAAAGACTTCCCTTTTCCCCCCATCCCACCTCTAGCCAAGGCTTCTACCAGCTGAGGGCTGAGTAGGTAGAACTGACCCTGCCCCAACCCACCCTTATCCCCATTTCCTGCCCCCCAGCAAGGCTTCCTGAGCCGGAGGCTAAAAAGCTCCATCAAACGCACGAAGTCACAACCCAAACTTGACCGGACCAGCAGTTTTCGCCAGATCCTGCCTCGCTTCCGAAGTGCTGACCATGACCGGTACAGGGCTAGAGTGGGAGGGATGAGTTGGTTGCGATAGAGGGGGCTCTAAAGTGAGATTGAGGAATGGGGGTTATCTGAGTACTGAGGTTGAAGGTCTCAGATTGGCTGTGGGATGTTATGGGGTAAGGGACAGGGAGAGGACCAGCAGAGAGGCAGGAAAGAGAGTGAAGTTGAAGCCAAGGAGGGACTCTTCTGGCCAACGAAGATAGGCTCCAGCCAAGGAATGAAGGAACTATATGGAGGGACAGAGAAGGAGTGGTGGGGGCAGGAGGGAATCCGGGGCGCGGGGGTTGGTAGGAGAGGAGCAGTGTAGTGTAGATAGGAGGGTATGAGGGGAGGGCAGCATGTTGGAGGGGGGCTGGGGATGACAGATACTAATGGGTAAGGGAAGGGACAGCTGAGAGCATGACAGTGATGGGGAGGGGAGGCTATGGGGTTAATCCAGGGACCTAAGCGTGAGGAGGAAGTCCTCAGAGAAGTCCAGAGTGCAGTGTCACGGAGGCTGGGATTGAGGGACATCTGATGTCTGCTTCTATTGCCCGCTTCTTGGGGTCTCTCTTTGGGCTTCCTCCTCACCCAGTCACTCCCCAGGAAGAACCCTGTCCTCCTTGCCCCCATGTCTGGCCACCCCCAGGGTTGGACAGGTAGGGAATTGGGGGTAGGTGAGTCACACCTTCCCCTGCCCCCTCCAGTGTCACCAGAGCTGGATTTGGGACTGGGGGGGGGTGGTGAGGGCATGGTATTCCTGGCCGTGGGGGCGGGGGGCCGGGGGAGCGTGGTGGTGCTGACGGCAGTGGAGCTGACGGGGCTGCTATAAATAACTTCATGGAGGCTCCCACACCCGAGCTCCCCCTCCCGCTTTCCTACTGCTCTCTACTCCTCATCCCCTAGCCATCTTAGTAGTGCTCACTATCCTGCTCCTGTGTTCTGTGCCCCATCCCCCATCCCTGAGCCCTTTATCTTCTGCTTTCCTCCATATTTCCTCCCCTTATCCCCCATCTCTGTTCCCATACCCACCTCTCCAGTTATCCCTCCTCACCTTCCCCCACCCTCTGTATTTCTGCACATATCTTTGCCTCCCTTTTTCTACTTGACCTAGCTCTCTTCTTCCCCAGTCCCCATTTTCATTCTCTTCCATTCTCACTTTTCTGCCCACAGCTTTCTCCTGTCTCTTGTCATTTGCCCCTCTGAGTTTCCTTGGGTGCTGTAACAAGTTACCACAAACCCTGATTTTGCTAAAGTTTGTCCTCTTACCTCACTCATTCATTCTTTGAATTATTAAGTGTTTGTAAGCCCTAGCTGTGGCCAGGCCCAGACAGACATCTTTGCACTTTTGGCTCTTTACCTGTACTTTGTCTTCCTTATGTTGAGGCTCTGGATTTTGGAGGTCACCTGGAAGTCTCACCTAGAAGTGTCCCAGCCCCACCCAGTCTCCTTTTTTTCTTTGCCATGGTCCATTTCTGGGTTGAGAGATTCCTAGGTATCCCCAGTCCTCACAATCCCTTAGGTGTGAATTAGGGGCCCGGGGGTTTCTTTAAGGGTTCTAGCTTCTCACATCCCTCACGTCCTTCCACAGGGATAGGCTGGTTTCTTTCTGTGTCTCTGTGGGAAGAGGGTTCAGGAGTTACTTTCCCCAAGCCTCTCTCCTAGAGCCAGATTGATGATGCAGGCCCTGGTGTGTAAGAAGAGTGGAGGTCCTGATCCTCTCTCCTGAACCTCCCACTTGCTAGGGCCCGGCTGATGCAGAGCTTTAAGGAGTCACACTCTCATGAGTCCTTGCTGAGTCCTAGCAGTGCAGCCGAGGCCTTGGAGCTCAACTTGGATGAAGATTCCATTATCAAGCCAGTGCACAGCTCCATCCTGGGTCAGGAGTTCTGTTTTGAGGTACTGGGTCTAGTGTGCTGGGGAAGACTGTAGGGAAGGGTGATGGAGGTTGAGGACCGAGAGGCCTCAAGAAAATGGCACAGGTGGGGATGTTGAGGAAACTGAAACCTCAGGGGCTGAGAAGAAGGCCAGGGAGGATGAGATGGTGGTAGAGTCTCCAGTCCTTAGGAATCACCTCCCCTCTTCAGCCCATCTCAATTCCACACCTCTCTCTAGGTAACAACATCATCAGGAACAAAATGTTTTGCCTGTCGTTCTGCGGCTGAAAGGGACAAATGGATTGAAAATCTACAGAGGGCGGTAAAACCAAACAAGGTATTAGGAGTATGGGGGGCAAGGCAAAGGTCAGACCAAGGGGAATCAAGGGGCCTGAGGGGAAGGTGAGACTCAGGAAGAGAGGGAACTGAGGTGCAAGGGACTTGGATGAGCAAGAGGTGACCCCCATTTTTCTCCGAGTCCCTCATCTCTTTCCCCTTTTTTTCTACCTCATGATCTATCTCCCTGCTATGGAAATCATAGATTTAGAGTTGATGGGGATCCTGAAGTGCTCTGGTCTGTCTTACCCTGCAAGCAGAAATGCTTCACCAGTACCCTGACAGGGGGTCGCCCAGTCCCTGCTTATGGCATTTCTGTAGGACGCATACAACTGTCAGGCAGCCAAGTCTCTAGACCTTGGCTTCCCCTTTATAGAACTGGTGGGAGTGGAGTTGAACTCCATGATCTCTAAGGTCCCTTTGGCTCACAAATGGTACGAATCTGTTTTTCCCAAGACTTTATATTTCCTGGGAGAAACGATCTAACCCCTGCTCCTTTCATGGTGCAGCATTATCTCCGCCTCACGAAGGTCTGATGGCCAATTGTATTCCGCCACACCCTTTTCACACTAACTGTATAGCCTCCTGTATTTATGCAATTCTTTTATTTTTATTTATTTTTAATTAATTTCTGATTGTCTGTGAAGGACTTCCCAGTTCTCCCCTTCAAATTCTTTTAGTATCTTTGGTTTAATATTCTAGCTTTGAAAATCTTTCTCCATACTGATTCCATTGTCTGATGTATGAGCTACCTATATCAGTTTCTTAGATCTGCAATAACAAATTACCACAAATTGGACTGCTTAAAACAACAGAACTTTATTTTCTCACAGTTCAGGAGACTGAAAATCCAAAATCAAGATGTTGGCAGTGTCTTGCTTCCTCTGAAGCTCTAGAAAGAATCCTTCCTTGTCTCTTCAGAGCTTCTGGTGGCTGCTTGGGGGTCTTTGCTTTCTTTGACTTGAGCTGCATCTGTCCAGTTTCCGCTGCCATCAGAATCCACATGGCCGTCTTCTTTCTCTCTCTCCCTGGTTTCCAAAGCTCCTTTTCCATGTAGACACTAGTCATAGAGTCTAGGGCTCACGCTAACCTTGTATGACCATTTCTCAATATGGCTATATCTGCAAGGACCCTATTTCCAAATAAGGTCACATTCAAAGGTTCCAAGTGGACATGAATTTCTCAGCTTTACGATTTCTGTCTCAGTTACTCTGCCTCACTTTCTCACCTTTTGATGTTTCTGTCTCTCTCCCCTCCCACGTTCTCCACCATGCCCACTCCACTGTGCCAGGACAACAGCCGCCGGGTGGACAATGTGTTGAAGCTGTGGATCATAGAGGCCCGGGAGTTGCCCCCCAAGAAGCGGTACTACTGTGAGCTCTGCCTGGATGACATGCTGTATGCGCGTACCACCTCTAAGCCCCGCTCGGCCTCAGGGGACACCGTCTTCTGGGGCGAGCACTTCGAGTTTAACAACCTGCCAGCTGTCCGTGCCCTGCGGCTACATCTGTACCGTGACTCAGACAAAAAGCGCAAGAAGGACAAGGCAGGCTATGTTGGCCTGGTGACTGTGCCTGTGGCCACCCTGGCTGGGCGCCACTTCACAGAGCAGTGGTACCCTGTAACCCTGCCAACAGGCAGCGGTGGTTCTGGGGGAATGGGAGGCTCAGGAGGGGGAGGGGGCTCGGGGGGCGGTTCAGGGGGCAAGGGCAAAGGAGGTTGCCCAGCTGTGCGGCTGAAAGCACGTTACCAGACAATGAGCATCCTGCCCATGGAGCTGTATAAGGAGTTTGCAGAGTATGTCACCAACCATTATCGGATGCTCTGTGCAGTACTGGAGCCCGCCCTGAATGTCAAAGGCAAGGAGGAGGTAGCCAGTGCACTGGTTCACATCCTGCAGAGTACAGGCAAGGCCAAGGTGAGTGTTGTGCCCTCAGAAAAAGGTGACCTGGGAGTGGGCACTTACTTGGGGGAGTGTACAGTGAGGACAGGGCACTTTTGTCTTCTTGAGGTTGGGTGGTACAGAGGCTGACGCTTGGATTTTCCCGGGCCTCAGGACTTCCTTTCAGACATGGCCATGTCGGAGGTGGATCGGTTCATGGAACGAGAGCATCTCATATTCCGCGAGAACACGCTCGCCACTAAAGCCATAGAAGAGTACATGAGACTGATTGGTCAGAAATACCTCAAGGATGCCATTGGTATGGCCCACCTTCTTCCTAACCTACCAAATGTCTACCCTAGCCCTAAACCTGGCTACTTCAGATCCCAAGTCCACCTTTCCTCAGGCTTTATGCTTCCAACCGCTTGGTTCTAGGTTCTCCCAATCCGACAGCCCCTGTCCCTGCCCTTGGAGGGTGTGACCACCCCTGTTGCGCTCTCCCCCCACAGGGGAATTTATCCGTGCCCTCTATGAGTCCGAGGAGAACTGTGAGGTGGACCCCATCAAGTGCACGGCGTCCAGTCTGGCAGAGCACCAGGCCAACCTGCGAATGTGCTGTGAGTTGGCCCTGTGCAAGGTGGTCAACTCCCATTGGTGAGACTGGGAACGCTGGGTTGGGGGTCCAGGGTCGGGGGAGCTATGTGTTCATCTGTTCATCCATCTGTCCATCCTCAAAGAGGACTGAGGACCACTTATGGGCAAAGCATTGTGTGGGGTGCTGTAAAATGAGGCCTGGTCTCTGCCTTCAGAAGACCTCCACCAGGATGAGTAGGAACAAGTTAGATGTATAAAAGTCACAAAACAGTTGTAGGGTGTGTTGAGTGTCAAATGACGGTGTCCCCCTCCCCCACCACAATGTAACATAAGGTCAGAGAAGGCAGAGCTTTGAGATAAAGCAGGGAAGGCTTCATGGAGGAGGTGCCCCAGGTCTGGGCTGGGCTTTGAAAACTGGGTCAGGTTCTGATAATTGGATATGGTGGGAAAAGAGGGCATTTCAGGAGAAGGCTATGGAAGAAGGCACATGCATGAATATGAGAAGGCCCAGGAACTTTCAGGAGACAGCAATTAGGACAGATTTAATGGAGCACATGTCTCATAATGGAGAGTGGTGGGACAGATGCCTGGACAAGGGGAGTAGAATTAGACTCTTGAAGGCCTCAGCGGCCCAGTTAAGGAGTTTGAGTTCATTGGTAGGTCATGGGATGCCGTTAATGGTGCTGGTGCCAAGTATCATGACTGAGAAGGTTAATCCTTAGGCCGAGTGGGGATGGGGGTGACTGAAGCAGGGGGAATGAAGTCCAGAATAGTTGGGGGCTACTGTTAACCAGCCAGGCGTGGAAATCGGATCCTGATGAGGGTGGTGGCAGGCAAAGTAGAGAGGAGCTGTGGGAAAGGCCCTCTGAGGAAAGGATCAGCAGCAGTTGTCAACTGATTGGAAAGGAGGGGGCATGTCTGTGGGGCTTAGGAATGACTCAAGAATCCATGAGGCTGGTGTTTGGGAGACCTGAGCTTCACCAGCAGAACCAGGGAAGTCAGGAGAAGGAGCCATTTGGAGGTGTGGGAGTAGTGGTGAGCTCTGTTTTACCAGAGTCAGAGTTCAGAGTTCAAGGTGTCAGTGGGATGTTAAAGTGGACCGTTGAATGGGAGATGGAGGGAGTGAGCTCTTGAGCCGTTCCAGGGATTGGGGATCATGCCTCACTTCCCTGAATTCAGACGGGTTGGGGGGTCTGAGCTCCCTATACCTCAAGTGACCCTCCATCTCTCTCCCATCTCTGTCTCTTCCTG
The DNA here is from genome assembly GCA_004027475.1 of Anoura caudifer. Classification (NCBI taxonomy): domain Eukaryota; kingdom Metazoa; phylum Chordata; class Mammalia; order Chiroptera; family Phyllostomidae; genus Anoura; species Anoura caudifer. The sequence goes on from PVKU01006886.1 coordinate 72,920, forward strand.
GTGTCTGTTTTTCTTCTTTCCTTGTCTCTCTCACACGACCCCTGTCTCTCCTGCATGTCCTCTCCCCTTACCTTCTCCCCCCTCCATTTCTCTCCCCTAATCTGTTACTTCTGCCATAGCCCTCTTCTTCCGGCAGCCTCCTGTCTCCTCCTGCGGCCCCTCCCTACCTGTCTCTCACCTGTTTACACGCCCTCACCTCCTGCCACCCCCCTCAGCATGTTCCCTGGAAGCTGAGGGTCTCTGGGGCTCAGTCCCGGTATCTCTCTTTCTTTCTCTCTCTCTCTGTCTCCCCACCCTTCTCCCTCAGCGTGTTCCCGAGGGAGCTGAAGGAGGTGTTTGCATCTTGGCGATTGCGCTGCGCAGAGCGGGGTCGGGAAGACATTGCTGACAGGCTGATCAGCGCCTCTCTCTTCCTGCGATTCCTCTGCCCAGCCATCATGTCGCCCAGTCTCTTTGGGCTCATGCAGGAGTACCCAGATGAGCAGACCTCACGAACCCTTACCCTCATCGCCAAGGTCATCCAGAACTTGGCCAACTTTTCCAAGTAAGGGAAGGTTCAGGCTGGGGGTGGGCAGTAAGGATCTCCTGAGATGCTGAGACAGGTGTGGGTGTAGGGCCTTGTGTGTGTGTGACCTCTACTTTCTGGATTCCTTGGCCAGGTTTACCTCAAAGGAGGATTTTCTAGGATTCATGAATGAGTTTCTGGAGCTGGAGTGGGGTTCAATGCAGCAGTTCCTGTATGAGATCTCCAACCTAGACACTCTGACCAATAGCAGTAGCTTTGAGGGTTACATCGACTTGGGCCGCGAGCTCTCCACACTGCATGCTCTGCTCTGGGAGGTGCTGCCCCAGCTCAGCAAGGTCAGCAAACACCCCTTTGTTTCATCCCCAGTTGTCTCCAGAGGCTCCTGTGGCCTGGGAGACCACCCCCTGCACAGAATTTTCTCCCCTCCCTGCTCCCAGATGCATCACTACCACTCCCCCAGCTCAGACACCTTCCCTGTTCGCCCTCTGAGGCCCTCGTGGGGCTGAGCACTTAGACCCCAGGTAAAAGCCTTACCCTTATAGGAAGCTCTCCTGAAGCTGGGCCCACTACCCCGGCTCCTCAACGACATCAGCACAGCTCTGAGGAATCCCAATATCCAAAGGCAGCCAAGCCGCCAGAGTGACCGACCCCGGCCTCAGCCTGTGGTGCTTCGGGGCCCGTCGGCCGAGATGCAGGGCTACATGATGCGGGACCTCAACAGGTGAGCACCTTGGGACCCCCACACCTGTGCCCTAGGACCCCTACTTTTCTGTTTTCAATAGACTTCACTGGGCTCCATGTGCACCTCTGTAGGGCTTGAAAGAAAGGAAAAACAAGCAGGTATCAGAGAAAATGGTAAGGAGACAGATACAGTTAGCAGTTAGGCTGTGAGAGCCCTTTAAAGCCAGGCGGAGCAAGAAACGTGGAGCCCCCGAAAAGTGCAGCGGCTTCTCCAGCTTGCTGTAAGCCTAGGGGGTGCCACTGCCAGCTCTGACTTGCTTTGTCCCCGTGCTCACCCATGCCCATCCCTGAGCTGAGGTTCAGCCTGCACATGTTGGATCAGCCATGTAGTGTCCAAACATTCAAATATCTCTGTACTAATTAGAAATAAGCACTGTCTCAACCCTGACCAGAATCCCACAGACCTCTCCAGTACTTGGTGCTAGAGAAATGACACCTGGACCCTAGCAGGGCCGTTCAAGCCACTGCAGCTGTTCTGATGGGCAGTGCTTGCCTCAGCCGCTGCTCATCATTTTGATGACTGCCCTGCTTGTTCCTCTGCCTGTGTCTCTCCCTCCATGGTGCCACATCCATCCCACTATTCCTGCCTCTCCTTCCATTTGTCCATGCCTTCTGCCCATCTCTCTCCTTCTCTCTGTCTGTGCTTGCCCCTCTTTCCATCTCTCTCCAGCTCCATCGACCTTCAGTCCTTCATGGCGCGAGGCCTCAACAGGTGAGGGGCTCTCCCCTCCCCCACCCTCCTCTCCTGTCTGCTTCCCTCTCCCACTCCAGTGGCCTTCACCTTCCTCCTTTCCTCTCCTCTTCCATGCACCCTCACCTCCTCCATATCTGCCCAGACTTGACCCTCATACCTCTTCTTGGCTGCCCCCATCTCCCCTCCTCTAAGCCTCATTCCCTTCCTGAAGGGGCCTTGTCCTTTCCTTTTCCCATGTATCCCTGCCCGCTTTCCCTGCCCTGTCCAGAGCTGCCACCACCAGCTCTCAGCCCTTCCCTGCGGGTCCCACTTTTCACCCCAAGGCCTGTGCCAAACCATAGCAGGCTCAATTGCCAGTAGCCTTGCCCTTACCTCCTGCTTGTGTGCCCCTTCCCTTTCGACAGCTCTATGGACATGGCTCGCCTCCCCTCCCCAACCAAGGAAAAGCCACCCCCACCACCCCCTGGTGGGGGAAAAGACCTGTTCTATGTAAGCCGTCCACCCCTGGCCCGTTCCTCACCAGCATACTGCACGAGTAGCTCAGACATCACAGAGCCAGAGCAGAAGATGCTGAGTGTCAACAAGAGTGTCTCCATGCTGGATCTGCAGGGTGATGGGCCCAGTGGCCGCCTCAACAGCAGCAGTGTATCCAATCTGGCAGCTGTCGGGGACCTGCTGCACTCGAGTCAGGCCTCCCTGACAGCTGCCCTGGGGCTGCGGCCTGCACCAGCTGGACGCCTCTCCCAGGGGAGTGGCTCGTCCATCACGGCAGCTGGCATGCGTCTCAGCCAGATGGGTGTCACCACGGACGGTGTCCCCGCCCAGCAACTGCGCATCCCCCTCTCCTTCCAGAACCCTCTCTTCCACATGGCTGCTGATGGGCCAGGTCCCCCAGGGGGCCACGGAGGGGGTGGTGGCCACAGCGCACCCTCCTCCCATCACCACCATCACCACCATCACCACCACCGAGGTGGAGAACCCCCAGGGGACACCTTCGCCCCATTCCATGGCTATAGCAAGAGCGAAGATCTCTCCTCAGGGGTCCCCAAGCCACCTGCCGCTTCCATCCTTCATAGTCACAGCTACAGTGATGAGTTTGGACCCTCTGGTACTGATTTCACTCGTCGGCAGCTCTCACTCCAGGACAACCTGCAGCACATGCTGTCCCCTCCCCAGATCACCATTGGTCCCCAGAGGCCTGCTCCCTCAGGGCCTGGAGGTGGGAGCAGTGGCGGGGTCAGTGGCGGGGGTCAGCCACCTCCATTGCAGAGGGGCAAGTCACAGCAGTTGACGGTCAGCGCTGCCCAGAAACCCCGGCCATCCAGCGGGAATCTATTGCAGTCACCAGAGCCAAGTTACGGTCCTGCCCGTCCACGGCAACAGAGCCTCAGCAAGGAGGGCAGCATTGGGGGCAGCGGGGGCAGCGGAGGGGGTGGGGGGCTCAAGCCCTCCATCACCAAGCAGGTACGTGAGAGTGGAAGGAAGGCAGGAAGGGAAGAGGGAAATGGGTTGGGGAGGTGAAGGTAGATTAGTTTGTGGTCTGAATTTACAATTTTCTTACCTCTTTCCACTTGTTAAACAAATGTGTGCAGGGTGCCTGCTATGTGCCACATGCTGCCATAGGCACCATGGATTTGGCAGTGAACAGACAAAAGTCCCTACCGTCGTGGAGTTCACATTCAGAGGGGAGATACAATGAATAACTTGCATGGCATTCACAAGGTGCTCAGAGTTAGAGCAGGGAACCAGGATTGGGACCCCTCTCTTGTCTGTGCTCACTCTAAATGCACCCTGCCTTCTCCCACTTTTCCTCTCTCTATTTGTGCCCACCTCATCCTGTCTTAGCACTCTCAGACACCATCCACATTGAACCCCACAATGCCAGCCTCTGAGCGGACAGTAGCCTGGGTCTCCAATATGCCTCACCTGTCAGCTGACATCGAAAGTGCCCATATTGAGCGGGAAGAGTACAAGCTCAAGGAGTACTCTAAGTCGATGGATGAGAGCCGGCTGGACAGGGTACGCCAGGCCTACCAGCCCCAAGCCCCCGTCCTTCCTTTTACCCACAGGGAAGGGCTCTTGTCATTGGCAAGGGAAACATCCAGGATCGGGCGGTTATGGGAAAAAAAGAAAAAGACTTGTTCTCTTGAGAAGACTTCAGTCTATTAGGAGAGACCAAATACAATCAATCTGTTGAAACTCAGCTCCAACTCTTTATTTCATGGGTTATAACACATCATAGACTGTCTGGAGAGAAACATGTTCTATATTAGGCTTATCTTCATGTTATTCCCCAGGTAGAACATAAGCCCTGGCTCCTATGACTGCTCAGGAAAAGGAAAGTTACTTTACTAGCAGTGGGAGCTGATAAATTGGGCAGGAGCAGACAGGTTGCAATTACACTATAAGTGATGTCTGGTTGAGCCAGTCACTGTGCATGGGCATAGGTGATAGAGGGTTGGTGTTGCAAAATGGTGTTGGTCCATGTGTGGAAAGACCATTCAGACCCTCAGCTGGTGGTGGCCCAGAGCAAAAGACAGCAAGAGCTGTGGGGCACACACAAATAACTTAGCAGAAAGTTCCTTAGAGAAGCCATTGCTCCAAGAACCCTGAAGGAGAGTGTGGCTGCAGAATTAGGTTAATGTTGATAATGTATGGCTTCAACTTGGGCAGCAGAGAGAGCTTACTTGGGAGAACTGGGGTTTGAACATAGGAAAATGTTGGGATTGTGTTAGATGGACTTGGTTCAGAAAGCTTCATGAGAGAATTAAGCCCTACTGGTAGTGAATTAACATCTCTTCTTGGCCTCTAGGGTTGGTTATGTGTGTACGCTCTTCATAGAATGGGAAAACAGTCTCTCAAATCATTGTTTTCTGTTTTGTAGTTCAGATGACGAATCTTTGTTGAGAAAGGCTCTAGACTAGTACTGCATAGTAGAGCTTTCTGCAGTGATGGAAATGTCTATGATCTCTACTGTCCAATATGGTAGCCATTGGCCACGTGTGGCTGGTGGCAATTGGGGGACTGAGTTTTTAGTTTAATTTTTAAATAGCCACACGTGGCTAGTAGCTACTGCATTGGATAGCACAGCTCCAGGATTTAGAGCCAAAAGGGCAGACAAAATGACTCTTCTGCGCTCTTCCAGTCTTAGAATTCCAGGGTCATTAACAAGAGAGAAGCATTCATAGATTCTCAGCCTGGGCTCACCTGAAATCCAGGCCCTCTGTCCAGGATAGAGTCTTTTCTCTCCCCAGCCAGTGTCTCTCCTCCCTGGTCTCCCCATGTGCTCTCTGGTCTAGGTTGAGGCTAAGGAGTTACCTTAAGTTTAATTTCTGGGTACAGTCATTCAAGTTGTGTCCATGAGTCTGTCTGGGTTCCTATATGGGTCCTCATTGGTCCAGGTGCACATAATGAGGACATGTATATACTCTCAGGGTGTGGGAGTCTATGACCATGCTCCACTTTGAGGGATCCTCGGCTCCACGGAAGGGCCTTCAAAAAAGTGGGTGTGTATGTATGATCAACAGGCAGGGGAAGGGATGACAGAGGTGGTTGGGATGTTCCTCATCCAGCAACAACTGTGCTTGGCAGGCAGGGATGGAGGCTGGGTGTTGGAGTCAGGGCAGGGCACCTCTCACAGTGCGGGGTCATGTGCCCGGTGGGCAGGTGAAGGAGTACGAGGAGGAGATCCACTCACTGAAGGAGCGGCTGCACATGTCCAACCGGAAGCTGGAAGAGTATGAGCGGAGGCTGCTCTCCCAAGAAGAACAGACCAGCAAAATCCTGATGCAGTACCAGGCCCGACTGGAGCAGAGTGAGAAGAGGCTAAGGCAGCAGCAGGTGGAGAAGGATTCGCAGATCAAGAGCATCATTGGCAGGTGAGGGGCGGCCTGGGGAGGGGTAGCAAGGGAAAGCTTGAGGTTGGAGAGAGCTCTCAGACCCCAAGTCTAGAAACTCTCACTCCCCTACACTTAAACCATCACCAGATGGGAGGAAATCTCTTAGTTCATGTAGTAAGTGTCCCTTTACTACACCCTGACTTCTCTCCTGATAGACTAACTTCTGCAGCCCCTGGAAAATGTGCCTGTTAGTATCCAACCATCAATCACTATGTGTCTGGACCCAGACTAGGCTGGGACTCCCCACTGGTTACTTTCAACACAGCCCATGATCTTCACCTCAAACCTGGCTAGGGATCCCTAGCCAGGGTAGCCTCTGACCATCCCATCCTAGGCCACCCCTTCCTTTCCAGTCTTAGAAGCGTGTTTCATTAGAAAAGGAATGCCCCTTCTATTATAAAGCTTGTGTATGTTCTCAACTGCTTTGCGGAGCTCCTCAGTTATCTTGAGAAATGGGTGGCACCCTGGGCCTCATTCCAGCCAGAGCCAGCTTCATTTTGATCCATTGTAAATGTTTTTGAGTAAGGTTAATTAGAAGAACAAGGTGTCATTTGAAACTTTTTTTGAAAATCACTGATATAATTGCTGTCCTTTATGAGAACAGAACAGGATAGAGATCCTCCTTGAGAATCTCTATCAAAGGCAGAGAAATGCTGAGATAATAGTGGTTGTAGAGACTCCTCTGAGGGGCATCACCGGGGCTGCACAGGAGATGGCCTAGGCTCAGTAAGGTAGCATGGGGTGCATGGAAGCCAGGTGTTCAGCCACAGAGGGTCTGTGGGAGAGCACTGTCCTGAATGTGAGGGTGGAGGGACAGGGGTATCTGGGTTGTAGAGGTCTGTGAGGCTCAGAAAGCTGTCCTTAGCAGAAAAATGTGAAGGTTCCTGAGAGGAAGTGAATAAAGGACAATGGAGGGATTATGAGGGCAGGGGAGGAAGATGCCTGAGAGCTGTATGGGTTCCCTGGGGTCTGGAGTTCTATGGGCAGGTTAGTGCCCGCCACTAACCCCACTGAAGCCCGTCCCTTCAGGCTGATGCTGGTGGAGGAGGAGCTGCGCCGGGACCACCCCACCATGGCTGAGCCGCTACCCGAACCCAAGAAGAGGCTGCTCGACGCTCAGGTGGAAATTACAATGTCATTTATCTTCTCTGTGTCCCATCCCCATCCATCCCACGGTCCTTTGTGCACTCACTGCACCAGCATCCCAGCCCCATTGCTGTCTGTCTCTCCCATTGCCCTTCGTTTGTCCACTGGCTGCTCCCAGCAGCCTCACCTCTCAGTGACCCCATCTTCATCCCATCGTCTGTGCCTTTGTCACTCTTGGCAGTGTCAGCCCCACCCCCTGTGCCTTCCCACCCTATCTTTCCCACTTCTGTCTGCGTCTCAGGACCTACCAGAACCTCACTCTCTCCACCCCCACACTACACCCAGTTCCTGGAATCCTTGCCTCTTCTGTGCCTGCTCCTGTTCAGTCAGGGAGTTCAGCTTCCTCTGAGTTCTTCTCGGGCCAGGAGGGCTAGAAGCTGCATTTCACTAGAATAGAGCACAAGGCAGTTTGATTCTAGTTTCCCAAGGCTCTGGATGGTCCTCTTTGCTCCCCAGTTTTCCTGACTCCTTCCTAGGCAGCCCTCACGCAGAGTCTTCCTGACTTCAGATCTCGATCGCTCCCACCCTGTAAGCTTCCCCTTCCCTCAGTGTTCTAAGTCCAACCTCCTTTGGCCTACTCCCTGCTCTGGTCCTCACACCTAATTAGCTCTACACTTCTCTGCTGCCCTTTCTCTCTTTCACTGTCCAGCTTTTAGAACCTCCCTCCTGCACCTTTGCTCTCCCCGCATTCTGCTCATTTTCCCACCCCTTCTCCTCCTCCTGCTCTGAAGGCCAGGCTTCCCCTCCACCTCCAAGGGTCCTGACCCCATGACCCCACTCTCTATCCCTGCAGCTCCTCATCAGGTAATTCTCCTGGTTCTGCTTTGACCACGGGTGGAGGACACAGGGGGAGGTGACTCCGGACCACTGCAGGTTGGTCATGAAGCCCACTCCCTCCAACTCTCTACAGCATCTTCCTCCTCACTGCTGCCCTCCACACCTGAGAACCTCCAGACCCTGCCCTCCTGATACCTCCCCCATAGACCCAGCTTTGAAGGCACTAGCCAGAGAGAATACTTTCTGCTGCCTCCCAGCCAGTTCAGTGATACCTTACCAATGCCAGTGATACCTGAACAGGCCAGCACATTCTCAGATCACACACCCTTTCCTACAAAACCTACCCCCAGCCTCCTCCTCACTCTTAGTCCTCTTCCTTTTCCTCTCCAGTGTATGTCTGTCACCCCCCATTTCACCAGAGCGTCCTTGGGGGTTGAGGTGTTGGGGGTGGGGTTTGTTAAGGGGTGGCAGTGATGATGGATTGGGGGACCCTGGCTAGAGGGGCTGTTCTGACTACAGCAGGTAGGTTGGGGTTTCCTCTCCCCTCCCTAACCTTTGTTCTCTATCCCTGCTTCCTTCTACCTCTTACCTGCTTCTCTCTCTTTTCCTCCTTACATCTGTGAGGTAGAAGGCATGGGGCTCCTACTCAGCCCTATTAGGTAGGAATTAGGAGAAACTAGTTAGCTCAGGGAGGCTTTGGGAGGCCTGAAAAGAATGCTCTTCAGAAAGAATGCTAGTCAGGGTGAGTGGAACGAGGAGCAAGAAAGGAGCCATGACAGATGTTAGAACATGGACTGGCCCGTGTGGTGTGAGCGGGAAGTGGGGTGAAACGACTTCCTAGATAAGATCGTGGGCTCTGTGGGCATGTTGATTCCCAGGCAGAGAAGCCAGGAACAGCATGTTAAAAAAAACCTCTCTTCCTGTCAGAGCTCACATCCCAGGATTGCTACCACTCACTGTCCTTCTTCCACTACCCAGTGGCCTTGGCCATACTCAGCCCTACCTAAAATACTAATAAATGGGAACCTGCCGGCTCCTGACATCATTTCTGAGATGCTTTATTTTCTATGGGATTGATCTGCAGCGGGCAGTGGCTCCTCACACTGTAATTTAACACTCTGCCTACCCAGCCTCTCTGTCAGAGTAGTTAGTGATCTGTAAACAGATGCTGAAAGGCACCAGGGGACCTCACCATTTAAAAGACTCCTGCAGTGAATTCTTTTGTAAAAATGAATAATGGCACCCTAATTTATCTACTTTCTAAATTTGGGTCCATGGGGGTGTAAGGGCCTGCCTGTGTGCTGTCGCCAGCAGACAAGCAGAGGGAAGGGAATCTAAGGCTTCCTACCTCCCCTGCTCTCCAGCCATACTCAAGATCCCCTGCCATCCTTCATTTCCTCTCTTGCTGACTTGTGGAAAGTGTGTGAGATGCTCTGCAAGCTAAGAAGGCAGGCTGCTTTGCTTATGGCTTGGGTTTTAGTGATCTGGGAGGGGAGCTCTTTGATTTGGAAGAAAGAGCTGATTTGGGAGCTTCTACTTGGAATGATTTTATATCCTCTGGAGATAAGGTCAGACATAATTGGGTTGTCAGCCCTAAATGCCCTGTCACCCAGGAAATAATTTGGAAACTTTTGCTAGGCCGCTTTTAGGTATTGGTGCCTCTACAACTTAGCCATTATTTTAAAAATTAATTTTTTGCCTGTATTTTAAGGCAAGTGAGCAGCAACCAGAAGTATAGTACAGATGGCTTTCTTCTCTCCTAGCAGAGGAACAGAAGCCAGAGCTGAGGGCAGCACCAGGAGTTGGTCCAGGAGCAGTATGAAAAGATAAAATAGGACCAGGGATGGGAGTAGGGTCTGGTGTACCTCACCTTTTGAGTAGGAGCCCAGGGAGGGATTGAAAGGAATGTGGGGTTGGAAAGGAATGAAGCGTTTCTGTTTCCTGTGGGCGCGGAGATTGGGGCATGCTGTGTCCCTGCAGAAGCTCCTAGTCGTTCTGGTTAGCATGAGAGAGAGGCAGCCCTCCCACATCACTTCCCTGAATCCCCTTCCTTTCCCCCCCAGTACAGTTAAACCTCTCTAATTTGGAATGTTATATTTGAGAAGATGGCCACTCTGAATAAGTGACAAAACTGAATGACAGTGTCTATTTAATGAAATGCATGTCTTCAAAATATATACAGTAAGTAACCTTCAATGAATAAGGCTTTTCCACTAAAGGCCGTTAGGGAGCATGCGTTAATGAATAGATAGTGTTGAAAAGTCTGTTTTCTGGTATAGGTTAAATGTTCTTCCTACAGATACATTTCCACTATTAATTTGCTTAGCATACCCTTTCTTCATACATAAAGGAAAACTCAAGCCCAGTTTTTATTCAAATTATGAAAAAATTCCAAATCCATGGGTGTTTGGATTAATGAGGTTTTGCTGTACTGCCTTCCCTGTTCCCTCAACACAAAGTTCCTACCTGGAATTAGGGGTGGGCTGGGCGGGGGAAAGTACAAGGGTTAGGTTGGGGGGTGGAGGGAGGTAGGAACTTGCTTCTTTTGAACTGGTGTCCTGGTGTGACTTCCTGGGTTGAAAGCCCCTGTTAGGAATCTAGGGTAAGATTCTCTTCTCCCTGATCCCAGAAGATGTAACTTCTACTGAAGGTGAGAAACAAAATAGGAGGTGGGGGTGGGGCTGTCCTGGGGGAAGGGGATGGGACATGGCTTATGAAGTGGGCTGGCTATGGCAGAGGCCCCATTGCTAGGGGACTGGCATCAAGGCCCCTGCGAAGCGTCTCAATAAGTCCGCGCTCTCCTCTTTGGTGTCTTGCAGGAGAGGCAGCTTCCCCCCTTGGGTCCAACAAACCCGCGTGTGACGCTGGCCCCACCTTGGAATGGCCTGGCCCCCCCAGCCCCACCCCCCCCACCCAGGCTGCAGATCACCGAGAACGGCGAGTTCCGAAACACCGCGGACCACTAGCCCACCCAGCACCACAGACCTCCCTGCCCATGCACCCCACCCTGGAACAGCACCAACCACCAGGACTGGATGATACTGAAGGACAGCGGGATTGCCTCCCTGAATGCCTCCTTAGGGGGCACCAGTCCCCCACCCCACTGCACCATTTCCAGGAGGGAAAGCGGGAAACCTTAGCTGCTCTTCTTTCCTTTCTGTTGGGGTGCTTCCCCCTGTGACCCCCAGGGACCCTTGCCCCAGGACACCACCTACCCCACACTGACCCCTTCACTCCGGGGTGCTATCCCCATCCTCTGCCTCATCGTTCCCCTGAGCACTGGGGGACAGACCCTCACACCCTCCCTGGGGGTGTGGCACCTCCAAACTTTCAACTTCAGGGTGATTTTTTAGCAGTGACCAGAGCTGACAATCTAACTTCCTTCCACTACCCCATTTTGGCCTCCCCTGTCCCCCTTGTTATGGGGAGGGGACCCCAGGTGAGGGGACCCTATTACCCCTTGATTTCTCAGGAGCGTCTGGGGGGGCTCAGCACGCACAAACTCCTTCTCCTACCACTCTTAAATTTATTCCCTCCCCACCCAGAACCCAGTTGGGGTGGTGGGGCCACCTGGGCAGGGTGGGGGCGGCAAGGGGGGAAATGGGAGTTGTCTCCCTTTCCTCCCACACCTGATCTGCTCTTGGCTGGTCCCAGAGCGGGGTGAGGGGGCTGATGCCCCCCCCCTCCCCCAGTGTGTTGGGTGGGGTGGAATTTAGGGTAGGGTGAGGGGTTAGGGTTTAAGAAGGGTGTGTATGTTGGGGAGGACAGAATAGCTGATCTGCCCTACCATGACACACATTGTCCCCCTGTGCCCCTCCCCTCTTTCTTCTTGGCCTCTTCTCCCAGGGGGAGGGGGGAACTTACTCTAGGAAAAGCCATGTCCCTCTCCCCCAGGATGGGGGACCTGTGTGGAAGAGGGGTGCTGGGGGCCCCTTTCCATGACTCTGTTCCTTGGGGGAGGTAGGACAGGGCTGGGCTACCCTCTCATCCTCCCCACCCCCAATCTCCCTCCACCTCTCTCCCTCCCGCCAGCTCCACAATTTTTCCGTGTTTCTCTGTACATAGCTCTCTGGCGGGATAGGGGAGGTAGGCTGGATGGGGTTTCGGGTGGGTAGGTCCAGGGAAGGGAGCATCCTCTCCTTCACACACCCTCTTCCTTGACTGCTGCCCCCTACCCAGTCTTGCCCCCTCATCCCTTCATGTGTTTCAGACTCTTCGCAGACTCCACCCTTCTTTGTTTTGTATGGACACTATCCCTTCAGTCTCCTCCTCCTAACTACATACACCCAGCTGGGGCCAAATTTATACTTATATAAAAGTTGTAAATATGTGAAATTTTATCCCTGTGCCCTTTCCTTGCTTTCCCAACCTCAGACCCTACCTGGGACCCCCTTTCCTCCTCTCTTATTTGGCTGTTGTAATTATTGGGGTTTGTACTGTACATATCTGGGGTGTGTGTGTGTGGGGGCTGGGGGCAACCCCTGTGTACAGAGCTTCCTGGGCCCCTCCCCCATGCTACCCTACCCACCCACCCCCCCTAAGGGCAGGGAGATGCTCTTCCTACTCGTTTTATTTTTCTCTGGTTCTCCTTCCCTACCCAACCCCACTCCCAGTCTTCTTTACCCCCACCACTGCCTCTTTTTCTCCACTCCCAGCCCCATTTCCTTTTTTTCTGGAGTGTGTGGTGAAACAGAAAAATCATGTTTAATAAACTGAGATTGTTCTTTTATCGTTATGCTGACTTTCCTAAGCTGGGACCAGCAGCTGGATGATAATATCTGCTTTTTTGAAAGGAGGCTCGCGAACAAAGAAAGCATTGTTTTAGGTGATGCTGCCCTCCTAAGGGGCATGGAAGGGCTCAGTTTACCTCACTAGTACTTGAGGTAATTCTGGCTGACTGGCTAAAGATTACATTCTGAGGAGAAAGTGAAACTGCAATTAGGTTAAATATTAAGTTGTAGTTTGCAGACATGGGCTTGGCACAAGAGACTCTGTTTTGCTGTTTTTCAACGGGGTTTTGCACTGGCCAAACACCCAGTCTAGCTCACCCTTCACTAATGCCTCACTTAACTGCAAGTAAAGAGGCCAAGGAATAGCACATTATCTGATAAAAGATTTCAAATGTCTAGCTACATACATGCCTTGAAATCATCATCTAGAAATAAAGGTTAATTGCTAGTAAAAACGCTCCCATGCAGAATGGAGGAAAGAACATGGTTCCTTAGCAAGTTGGGCTCAATCCCACACCCGCCACTTGCCGGCCACAGAAAACGGGATGGTAACAGCGACCTCCCAGGGAGGGGGTAAGCTACAGGATGATGTGGACAACGCCTAGCCCATACTACAGGTGCTCACTTAATCTCGCCCTCTTCGCGTTTACAGGGTGCGAGCGCCATATTTAATACAGGGTAGTTCACTAGTCGCGCCTCCGACTACGTAGTGCTCTGAGGACCGACTCCGCGGCCGCGAGGCCAGCACCGCTTCTCACTGCACTTCCTCTCAGAGCACCGCCTTCTCGCCTGCGCAACCTAGCAACACGAAGTTTGTAGGCCTCCAATTGGCTGTTCCTAACTCCGCCTGCCTCTTCCGGCGTTGGCGTCGGGGAGGAGGCGGGGGCTTCCGGCCCGCGACGGCGCGGTAGTTGCACAGGTACTACGTCCGAGCTGCCTGGGCGGCGCTTCCCGCGGCCCGGCTTCCCGGGACTGGTCCCTGTGGGCAACGTAGGGGAAACGGAGAAGCAGCAGGCGCAGTTCCGGGCCGACGGGGTCAGTCAGGGTCGTGGCTGAAGGACCTCTTCATCTTCTTCCACAGGCTTGGAAGTTAAACCCCCGGTTGGTTTTGGTTGTTTCTGTTTTCTTGGTGGGGAGTGCGCGGGGCTAATTTCACTGAAAAGTTTCCACGTGTTGGGGGCTTGGGGAGGCATGTGGTGTTTGAGGCGACACGGTCTTCTTATTCAGAGCTTCCGTAACCCCCGTCTCCTTTTCTCCACAGCCTTCATCCGGCGTGGGGTCTACCCCAGCTCCTCCATCTCCTGCCCTGTACTCGATCCTCTGGGATCTCTTTCCGAGGGGGTCATGGATACCTCGACACCTTTGCCTCCTGTCCCCCAGTCCCCGAACTGCAACCCAGCCCCACAGACTATCCAGATAGAGTTCTCTCAGCATAGCTCATTGCTTCTGGAAGCCCTGAACCGTCACAGACTAGAGGGAAAGTTCTGTGATGTGTCCCTTTTGGTGCAGGGCCGGGAACTTAGGGCTCACAAAGCAGTGTTGGCTGCTGCCTCTCCTTACTTTCACGACAAGCTTCTTCTGGGGGATGCGCCACGTCTCACCCTGCCCAGCGTCATTGAAGCTGATGCCTTCGAGGGGCTGCTCCAGCTCATTTATTCAGGGCGCCTCCGCCTGCCACTGGATGCTCTCCCTGCCCACCTCCTTGTGGCCAGTGGCCTCCAAATGTGGCAAGTAGTAGATCAGTGCTCAGAGATTCTTAGAGAATTAGAAACCTCAGGCGGTGGAATTTCAACCCGTGGAGGGACCACTTATCACACACTTCTTTCTACCACGTCTTCAACAGGAGGATGGTGCATTCGCTCTTCCCCATTCCAGGCTCCTGTGCAAGCTTCTGCTTCTACCCAAAACCCTGTTGGAGGGGACGGGAGTGAACTGGGAAATGTGTTACGGATTCAAGTGGAGGAGGAGGAAGAAGATGAGGATGATGATGACGATGAAGACCAGAGGTCAGCAGCACTCTCTCAGACTCAACCTGCAAGAGTATCAGGGGTTCCCCATCCTCATGGATCCCATCCACTGCCCATATCTGCTACTCCCCGTAGGCTTCCAGATGATGAGAGTGCACCACTTGAATCTCTTACACCTTCTGCACCACCCCCCAAAATCTTCTACATTAAGCAGGAACCCTTTGAGCCTAAGGAGGAGATATCAGGAGGTGGAACTCAGGCTGGAGGAGTAAAGGAGGAAACCACAGTGTTTCCTGGAGGGGATACTGAAGGGACTGAAAAGCTAGGGTTCTTGACACCCTCAGGAGCAGGGGCAGCATCTGGAGGAGGAGGAGGAGGTCCATCATGGAAACCAGTGGATCTTCACGGGAATGAAATCCTGTCTGGAGGTGGGGGACCTGGGGGAACAGGGCAGGCTGTTCATGGGCCTGTGAAGCTAGGGGGGACACCCCCTGCAGATGGAAAATGCTTTGGTTGCTTGTGTGGGAAGAGGTTTGCGGTGAAACCAAAGCGTGACCGGCACATTATGCTGACCTTCAGCCTTCGGCCTTTTGGCTGTGGCATTTGCAACAAGCGCTTCAAGCTGAAGCACCATCTGACAGAGCATATGAAGACCCATGCAGGAGCTCTGCATGCCTGTCCCCATTGTGGTCGTCGGTTCCGAGTCCATGCCTGTTTCCTTCGCCACCGGGACCTGTGCAAGGGCCAGGGCTGGGCCACAGCTCACTGGACTTACAAATGACTACTGAGGCCATACACTAACTTCTAGGATGAGAGCCAATGCTGCTGATGGATACTTACCCCTCACTACCATGGCACCCCAGTCGTGGATCTTGTAA
Source organism: Anoura caudifer (assembly GCA_004027475.1). NCBI lineage: Eukaryota > Metazoa > Chordata > Mammalia > Chiroptera > Phyllostomidae > Anoura > Anoura caudifer. The sequence goes on from PVKU01006886.1 coordinate 88,278, forward strand.
TTTTGCCAAGAGGATAGAAATATTATGGACCTCTTGTTCTTGGTGGATTTGGAAACAGATTTCTCATCTCCAGGTTTTTATTAAATCACCTTACAGGAAAGTGGTTTACAGGTCATACATAAATTGGTCATTTGCCCATAATAGACTTTTTCATACAGGAAACCAGATTTCAGATTAGAAGTTTATTTGGAGAAGAGTTAGAGAAAAAAGACATGATAAAGCTTTCATTCAGTCTCCATGAGGAGTCAAAGGAGCTGGTCTCCGTCTAGAGATATGTTTGATTTAGAGTTCTAGTAATTCAGAGACTAAGCTCTAAACTTTTCTTTCCTTCATCATTGCTGAAATGTGAGCAGAGTTCTTTTTTACGTACTTTCCTTGTTATGTTTTTCTAGAAGCCCCTCAGATTACAACTTGCTTTCTCACCAGTAGATATCTTCCCAACACCTTTATTTTTATGTTATAGTTGAGCACTTTAGCAAATTGAGCATTCCATGTGTCATTAGAACCCTCTTTAACAAAGGGTCTCTCAACAGCCTGTGCCTCTTGTCTACTTTGACCACTACTGATCACTTACACATTGATTACAGTGACTGGAATGTGACCAGTGAATTCAGAAAATGGTCACTGACCTAAAATGCTTTTGAGGTAGCACCACTGCTCTGAATAAGTGGTTTTGGTCAGAGGGATTCAGGGCTGAGACAGCACATACCGAAGGTTAGAGAGTAAATGCATAGTGGGACCACACCCCCTATCTTCCCATCCCCGCCAGCTTGTGGTAGCCCCTTGGTTGACAGGTAGAAGGGCAGCTTTCAAAGTGGGGAGACTTGCAGGTTACTTAATTTCTTCAAATAAACTGCCCTGAAATCGAGAGCTGACAGTGGGCTGGACTGAGTAATTTATGTGTGAGAGACAACATGAAAAAGAGTTGCCAAGACTTGGATGTGTTTTGCAGCTGGGTCGATGGGGAAAGAATGGGGATAGTTTCACACTGGTGCAGAGAAAACAGTTTTCGACTTAAGTGTGCTAGATTCTTGGCCCAGAACTGCCACTGAGTAACCTTTGGTAACTTAATCTTTCAGAGTCTGACTTCTAACCTTTTTTTTTTTTGGTGGGGCAGTATGTATGTCCTAACTGATTCTCTGCCTTTTTTTGAAGTGTTTGGTTTACATGATCTTTACCTATAATATTGGTCATCTCCATGTATTTTGTATAATGTTTGGTTTTACAAACATTTAGTGCAAAGCACTGTGTCAGTCCCGGGTTTATACTCTGCTCTCAAGGAGTTCACAGCTACTACTGAAGCTAGACAAGTAATGACAATGTAATATGGCAAGTCTATGCTATTGGACAGTACTAGCTACTGTAGTGGCACAAAGGAAGCTGAGCCAAGACCTCTTATAGGTCCACAGAGGTTTCACAAAGAACTCCATATGCAATGTTTATGGGTGACTGATGTAGAAATGGTGAACATGAGTTGAAGTCACAACTTTACTTTTCCAAAGCATATTCCTCAAAAGTTACTAGGTATGGCACCTGGAGAGGCTAAAAAATGTGACTTTATGGCTGAGAAGGTGAATTGTAGCTGGCATCTGTCAGCCTCTGTAAAAGAGCTATGCCATGGTACCGTTAAGGACTGTGAACACACTGGGAAAGGAGTCAGGGAGTAGGCTCCAATCTGCAATCTACTGCAATCCCACCCACCTGCCATTCTTTTGGCACACTTCTGTAGGTGGCTATATCCATTTGCCAGGATCCTTTGGTTTCAAGCAATATAAGCTGGCACTAACTTAACCTTATCAAAATGAATCTATGAAAGGATGTGGGATGGGTCCTGAAGTGGAAGGAAGAGATGAGGGGACCAGCCTTTGGAAGGACAAGACCTAGGTCACATCTGAGAGAGTCCAGGGAGCAGGAATGCCTGGGAATCTCTTCAGGTGATATGTTTTGGGATAATGACCCAGTTCTTATTTCTTGCGTCACTCAAAATTTCCCAGGTGAGAACTCTGTCAGAGCGCCTTCATCATATGTTCCATCAAAGTAACAGAGTGGACATGGAATCCTCAAGGGGCAGTTGAAGTCCTAGGATAGAAGAGTGGGGAATGGTTGCTGGCCAGACCACGGAACAGAGACCCACCCCAAACATTCTCTACATGTTACCCCCTTGGGGTCCTTAAAGCCTCAGCTGTACCTGGCACTGGATAGGTATTCAAGAGATGTTGAATTTGCCCAACTTCCACCTTTGCCCTCTGAATTTAAGGCAGAAGTGTTTCTACCCTCTCCTTAATCCCCATAGCACTTTGTTATTACTCTGTAAAGCCAGGTAACACACCATGTTAAGAGTTTTATTTTAAAAGTTAATAGGTATTGTGCAAAAAAAAACGTTTTCATGATGAGTTTATTTTAAACAAATTTAAACGTGTACCTTTCTGCCTCTGTCTTTTCCTCCTTTAGTGGAAAAGATGTTCCTTCTATTGTCCAAGGCTCGCCCCTTCTCAGAACCTTTGTGTAATTATCCCCTCTGTCCTGTGTCTTCACTCTGTGTAGTTCCTCATTTGCAGTTAATCATCCCCATAGGGCTGTGTACATGCAAAATACTCAGAACAGTGCTTTGTATTCAGTAAACTCAATAAACGTTAGCTATTATCATGAGAGAACATTAGTCAGTTACCCACATCTTTACTGAGAGTAGTTCTCTCAGGGATCACTTACATAAAGGGAAAATATTTTCAACTAAAAAGGAAAGAAGGCATGCAGCACTCAGTAAGGATTAGATGTTATCATTGCTATTATTACCCTTTTCATAAATGCTAGAGTTCTTCAAGGCTCTTTTCACCTTCTAACTTATACACTCCTGGGTGGTTTTTGTCCACTCATCTGAGTTAAATCATTTACATACTGATGACCCTTAATTTTATATACAGTTTACCTGATGCCCCCAGGCCCTCTTAGACAGGGGTGTCAAACTCATTTTCACTGGGGGTCACATCAGCCTTGTGCTTGCCTTCATAGGGCCGAATGCAATTTTAGGACTATGTATAAATGTAACTGCTCCTTAACTAGGGGCAAGGAGCTTGGCGCTGCCTCCAGGTAGAAACAAGGTACCAGGCAGGATAAAACAAGGTGGAGGGCTGGATTCAGCCTGCGGGCCTTGTGTTTGCCACCTGTGCTCTTAGATTTGTTCTTTCCTTCCTTCCACAATAAATACCTGCTGTGTACCAGGCATTGATACAAAGAGCAGAAGGTATCACAAGGGCTTAGACCTGGGATTATCACTTTAAGAGACAAATACTAAACTAGCTATGTAGATACTTCATAGATGTTTCAAGTTTAACATATCTAAAATGCTCTACTCCACCTCCAGCCAGCTGTTTCTCTGCTTTTTCCAGGTTTAGTAATGGTTCCATCATCTCAAATGCCCAAGACTGAAACCTAGGATTGTTCCTAATACCTGTCTCACCTCCTATACCTGTTCTACCAATGCTACTTCCCAAATATTTCAAATTGATGCATGCCTTCAGTCTCACTACTGCTACTGTAACCTAATTGGTTGTATTTTGTCTTGCTTCCCTCTATTTTTCACTCTACACGCTATGGCCAGAGTGATCTTCCTAAAGCAAAAAAGTACTGTTTCACCATTTCTTCAGCATAAACATTTCATTTGCCTCCTCTTCCTCTTTCATGAAGTCCAAATGATCTGGTCTTGTTGCTCATTACTGTCCTCCCTAGGCCTCTGTTCTTTCCCTGCTTCTCTTGCTCATCTCTACCTGGAATAGTTACTTATTCAGAAATAGCCCTCAATGGGATAATTCCTACTCTCAGTACATATCAGCTTAAACATCACTTCCTCTATAAATCTCCATGATCATTAGGATCTCTGCCATGTGCTCTACTAACACTTATTTTCCCATATCATGAGACTTCTTGGAATTTATCTGGTAAGTATTTGCCAGCTATGCACTATTACCCATTACATGTAGATGCTGTGTTGGGTATGGCGGACATTGCTTGCCCTCATAAGATTATATTCCAGTGCTGTAAAGGAAATAAACCAGGTAATACGGTGAAGAGTAACAAAAGGAAGGTATATTATGCACATTGATCTGGTATCCAAAGGAAAAGGAAAAACCCAGAGATGCAAAGCAGAGCAAGGAAGATGGTTCCTGTAAAGTGATTAGGAATGCAAAAGTCTAGAAAGAGAGAGAGGTCCTGGCTAGTATGGCTTGGTGGATTGAGTGCCAGCCTGCAAATCAAAGGGTCACTGGTTGAAGTCCTGGTTTAGGGCACATGCCTGGGATGCAGGGCCAGGTCCCCAGTAGGGGGTGCGTGAGAAGCAACCACACATTGATGTTTCTTCTCTTCCTCTCTAAAAATAAATCTGTAAGACCTTACAAAATAAATAAAGAGAAAGGGGTTAGTATGTTTCACAAGGAAATCAGTGCACCTAGAGAGGAATGAGGTGTCTTAGTCTGCTTGGGCTGCTATAGAATACGATAGACTGTATAGCTTATAAACAGAAATTTATGTCTCAGTTCTGGAGACTGGGAAGTCCAAATGTCTCAGTTCTGGAGGCTGGGAAGTCCAAATGTCTCAGTTCTGGAGGCTGGGAAGTCCAAGATCAAGCATCTGTAGATTCTGTGTTGTGAGGTCCTGCTCCCTAGTTCATAGGCCTTCATCTCACTGTATCCTCACATAGCAGGAAGAGAAAGGGAGCTCTCTGGGTTATCTTTTATAAGGGCACTAATCCCATTCATGAGGGCTCCACCTTCATGATCTAATCACTTCCCAAAGGCTCTGCCTCCTAATATCCTCACATTGGGGGTTAGGAATTCAATAAACGAATTGGGGTTGGGGAGTATACAAACATTAAGTCCATTGCAGATGTGATTGAAGAGGTGGGCTGGGGCTGGGTTATTTAAACCCCTTCAGATTGTGATGAGGAATTTGGATTTTATTCTAAATGCAATAGGAAGGCAAAAAAGAGGTTAAAGTCAGGGAGTAACATTTTTAAAAAATTACTCTGGCTACAGAGTGAATATTGCATCATTAGGGGCAAAGAGTAAAAGCAAGGAGACCAATTAAACTTTCAGTAGTGCAGGTTAAAGCAGCAGATAGGGAGAGAAGTAGATGGATTAAAGGTATTATATTGGAGGTGGGAATGACACAGGACATTCTAACAGATTAATGTAGATATTGTGAGAGTGAAAAATCAAGGAAGACCTCTAGAGTTTTTACTTGAGCAATTGAACTAGAGGCCATTTCATGAGTGGAAGACAATAGGAGAACTTGGGAGTAGATCAAGGTTTTTTGTTTGAATGACTAGGGGTATCCAATGGGCAGCCTGATATAATTGTCCAGTATTCTTCCAGACCAGGGTTGGCAAATCTATGGGACCAGATGTTAAATGTTAGGGTTTGTATGTCGAGAAGCAAAATAAAGTATATAAGCACATAAAAATTAAAACATCAAAATTTTTATTGGCAGAATTCAAAATATTATTGAGTACAACTTTTTTTTGTAATACAGGTTTGCTGCTTAATTGGGATTCAAAGTTAGTGTTCCTTATCATCAAAACCAATTGCAAATGTTTATCTTTCTTAATGCTGATCTGTAATGAGATTTTACATACTTCATTTTTGAAAATGTCTTCACACAGCACAGCCACATATTAATAATCAATCCAAAGCATATTACTTTAATTGAGCATATTCATCACCTAAAAGGCATTTATAGAATTCTGTTATATTCTTCTCTTAATACTCACCTTTTATCATGCCATTACATTGTAGATTAATCACATTTGATTGACAGGTGGAAGCTCCTTAATAGTGAAATTAAGTACAGAAAATTTTTTTGTAGTTACAGTGAGGTCCAGAAAACACTGCTGACTGTATTTTGAGTCAGAGAAATCTGCTACAAATTTATGTGGGAACAGAGATCTTGCTTTATGTTTTAACTTTTGATAGCACAGGGAGTATGCCTAACAGCATATTACCTCTTACTTAAACAACTTTAATGACTTGGCTGCAATATACATTTCACATATAAGCACTGTTTTGCCTTGTGATTTTAGATTAAATTCATTAAGAAACATCACATCAGCAAGTGTTGACTGACAGATGAATGGATAAATGAAGTATGATATATACATACAATGGAATGTTATTCAGCCTTAAAAAGGAAGGAAATTCTGACATGGGCTACAATGTGAATGACTCTTGAAGACATGATGCCAAGTGAAATAAGCCAGCCACAAAAGGACAAATACTTTTATGATTCCCCTTACACAAGGGACTTAGAGCAGTCATGTTTGTAGAGATAGAAAGTAGAATGGTGGTTGCCAAGCACTTGGGGGCAGAGAATGAGGAGTGATTGTTTAATGGGTACAGAGTTTCAGTTTGGAAAAATGAAAAAAGTTCTGCAGATAGATGGTGGTGATGGTTGCACAACATTGTGAATGGACTTAATGCCACTGAGCTATACACACTTAAAAATGGTTTAGGCCCTGGCCAGTTAGCTCAGTTGGTTAGAGTATCATCCTGATACAGCAAAGTCAGCGGTTTGATCCTTGGTCAGGGCACATACAAGAATCAACAAATGAATGCATAAAAAGTGGGAACAACAAATCAATGTTTCTCCCCGCCTCTTCCCCTCTCTCCCTCCCCTCACTGCCTCTCTCTCTCTAAAATCAGTAAATAAAAAAATTTTTTAAAATTGTTTAAATCAGGGATCCCCAATCTTCCTCCTCCCAGTCCATGGATGCCACTCGAGTTATCACCTGAGCTCTGCCTCCTCTGTCTTCACCCCTGCTGGTCCATGGAAAAATTGTATGCCACTCAACCAGTCCTTAGTGCCCAGAAGGTTGGGGACCACTGGTTTCAATGGTAAAATTTATGTATATTTTGCCACAATAAAAATAAATAAATGAACCAGTAATGACCTAATGAATCTAGATATTGGGCATTAGTAGCTGTTAACACCACACACACACACAAAAAAACAGACATTATTTGCTTCTTATGGAAAACACCACCACTACCACCTATGAATTATTCTGGCCCAAAATATGGAAATTGAATGTGATCAAGTCTCAAGATATAACTACCAATTCATAGAAAGCGCAGAGGGCAGGGAAACATTAAACCACACCACAGTGATGCAATCTGCAAAGCTAGACTGTAGGGAATACTAAGGAACAAACAACGCATTTTCTTCATCAAAAAATTGCAAAGGGGAAAAAGGGATGAAGGGAAACCTATGGTTTGAAAGATTTTAAAAGACATTAACCAGTTATAATGCGTGGACCTTATTTGGAACATAGTTTTAAAAAAAATTTTTAAACTTGGTTTTTATGAGACAACTGGGAACTCAAACCACTGGCTGGACACTTGATGACATTAGGGAATTATCATTAAAAGTTTTAGTAGTGAAATTGGTATTGTGGTTAAGGTTTAAAAGGGCTCCTTTTTTTGATGGCATTGGTTGTTTGTGATTAGATAAATTTATTCAAAGTTAAATTTATCCATAGTTATGGATTGAATAAAATGCCAAATATATATATGAGCTCTAGATAACTGTATAAATTAAATTATAACTTGTGTATGTATAGTTCATTTTTTCAAAGATTGAGAAATAAATTTGGAAATAGCTATACACTTTAA